>OX596263.1:14579631-14679558 GCA_951394255.1 Polyploca ridens | reverse complement strand
AAATAAAAAAAGCAACCGGAAGGTAGATACCATTTTTGATCCCATTTTAAGTTAATAAATTAGACTGTGTTTATACTGGGGTTATGTTCAAATTCTTGTAATATTCTCTAGCTAGCCGGAAGGTAGGTACCATTTTTGTTCCCATTTGAAGTTAATATAAAAATCTTATTCGAAAGTATTATATATACATGTATCTTGAACTAGCTTTCCCTTGTATTAAAACACTATGTGACCCCGTTGTTATTTTTTTTTTCATTTTTTTATTGCCATTTTTTATTTTCTTCAAAATTCAAGCCATGGTTCCTTTTTGTAGTGGTGTTTTGTTTCCGTGTGTTCCGTGTGCACTAACTTGTATAGTGTTGTCGGTGGGGTTGTGTATGGTGAGCAGCGGGTCGAGCGTGGCGTTGTGCGGCGCGCGCACGCCCACCAGCGGCCACACCTCCCACTCGCTCGGCACGCCCACCGCACTCACCTATAACACACACACACACACACACACACTATCATTCAAATATCACTTACTTATGAATAATCTTACTCTAATACCGGTTCAGATTTGAGAAGAACCGACAATAAACTCAGCATTTACTGTTTTACATACAAATATCAAATTAATATTTTTTTTGGAAAACTGTAATTTCTAGCTTTAGGAGTTTCCTAATTGGTTATTAGAAAATAAGTGTAAGAGCCACAGCCAAAATCAAGGCTCGTTCATTGTTATCACTTATTCTGCTCTCTGAGCCACTCCCTAAAACTTATGCATCTCGATACCGGACCTGCAGATCACTATTTAAAGTAATTTTGTATTTATTTCTTCAATATAGATATATTTCTCAATAGTTTTGAACATAGATTGATTTTGATTGTGCTTTCATAAACAAACAGTATAATCTCTGCGACTAAACTAGACACCACACGAGAAGGGGATCGCATCCAGCGAGTTGTCTAGTTAAGTCGCACGGATTGTAAGTAGATGTGTTAGATGTAATGTAATGTACGTACAGGATAGTTATGTACGCCGAGCGAGGTGTGTATGTATAGTTGCGCGGAGACGGGCCCCTCTCGCCGCCCCAGGTACACCACGCTGAACGTCGTGTTGGCTTGCGGCGCCAGCGTCTACAACATACATGCATGCTATAATCACCGCTCACCACATACAGATAAAGAATAATTTCCTCTAGGACAGTAATCAGTATATAGACACAAATTGAACCTTAAATGATGATTCATCAAAACTTCAAGACAGGTGTCGGAATTTTTGCAGGATTGGCAACGCGCGAGCAGACATATGTATATCTAAACGCGCGAGTGACAGCGTCTGGAGTTGCAAATATTAAGCCGCCGCTTAACATCAGGCGTCAAAATAATGATAATGTATCAACATCACCTATTTAAAATAAAAACCGGTCAAATCCGATTCGGATACTTTACTTACAATGTGCGGTTCTGTAACTAAATTTTGCTATTAAATTAATAGTAAGTGCATAATTTTTTTTTCCTCAAAAAAGTTCTACGTTTCTGTGTATTAGCGTTTTTAAGAGCATATAAGCTAACCGGCCGCGCTCGAGTTTAGGTATTTGCCAGCGCCAAGCCGAGTCAACGCGGGGCCAACATTGGTGCGGCTCCTCCGCCAACATACTGCGCGCGTTATTATTTTGATACTTCAGTATGGCTTCATGTCGATGTAAAACTATAATATTATAAACAAGGTATCTGGTAGGTTGAATTAGGTTATAATTATGTAGTTATATAGTACAATGTACTGGATACATTTTTTTTACACTAGTAAACAATGTAGTTCAGGTACCTATATACCTAATTTATCTAATTAAACTTTTATCTGATTTTCTTAAAATAATTCAATATTATTATTAATATAATTATAATAGCGACCCGCCCCGGCTCCCCTATGGGTATGAATAATAGTTTAAGTCCTATTCTAAGACCTACTGAATATATACACAAAATTTCATGAGAATTGTATGAAAAGCAGTAATTAGGGCTCCGTAGCCAAATGGCTAAAACGGAACGGAAATAAATAGTTCAAAATGGCGGACACTTTTTTTCCATTTTGAGCAAAGATTCATGTTATATGTCCCAAGGGTCTCTCAAATACCAATTTTGATAGCAATCGGACCAGTAACGAAATAGTTCAAAATGGCGGACACTTTTTTTCCATTTTGAGCAAAGATTCATGTTATAAGGTCCAAGAGTCTCTCAGATATCAATTTTGATAGCAATCGGACCTGTAACAAAATATTTCAAAATGGCGGACACTTTTTTCAATTTTGAGCAAAGATTCCTGTTATATCGTCCAAGAGTCTCTCAAATATCAATTATGAGAGCAATCGGACCAGTAACAAAATAATTCAAAATGCCGGACACTTTTTTGGATTATGAAGAAAGATTCGTGTTTTGTAATTCCAAGGCCTCTCAAATCTCAATTTTGGGAGCAATCGGACCAGTAATTAAATAGTTCAAAATGGCGGACATTTTGGCGGGCACTTTTTTCAATTTTGACCAAATGTTATATGGGCCAAGGGTCTCTCAAATATCAATTTTGAGAGCAATCGGACGAGTAGTTAACTAAATAGTTCATAATGGCGGACACTTTTTTATGACCTCAAATATATATTTTTTTTTATACCACAAAGTCGGTAAACACACACGGCCCGCCTGATGGTAAGCGGTTACCTTAGCCAAAATATCACTTAATATAATATTGCCTATTTTACTGAGTGACATGATAGGTAACATGCATTCTAGTGGTGAAAGATCGGTACAGTCCGCGATGATAGCTCAGTGGATTTAAGGCGATGATAGCTCAGTGGTAGTGACGTCGGATACCGAGATGAAGGTCCCGGGTTCGAATCCTACAATGAGCTTGAGCTTTCGGTGAAGGAAAACATCGTGAGGAAACCATAGCACGGTGGTAGGGTACTTTGTAGTACCCGCCTGGCTGGCTACCACCCTCAAGTTGAAAATCTGTCGCCAAGCACCTTTCGGTGTGTTCCGATAGCTGCACTTGAGAGCCAGTTCGCTCTAGGCTTTGTGTGCTTACCACCTTCGCCCGCATCATCACTTACCATGTTGAGATTGCGGTCAAACACAGGCCTATAAACAATAAATAAAAAAAAAAAAAAAACAGTCGTTTTTGAAATTTATTGAAATTACAAACAAACAAAACATACAAAAATACAAATCTTTTCTTTTATAGTAGGTATTATTCAAAACAGTTACTGGCGTAACGTAATTTAAGAAACAGTTACCATTTATCAATATAACTTAACTTATCAACCCAAGTATCATAAGTGGTAAGAGCGCGCTATAATGCGGGCGATTGTAGCAATACTCTCAATCGTAATAATATGTTGGCGAGCTTAGCGCGCGGAAAACAGAGCGATACGTCCTCTCTCTGAGACGGCGGAGCCGGGTCTGCCGAGCCGTGGCGTCCGCAATCAATTTATATAGCAGTTTTAAAATATTCGGTATAAAATAATTATAACATTTTTACGGATTTTGTTAATGTAATAATTTTAAGCATTAACTGCTACGTATTAATAAATAGTAATTATGAAGTTTGACATTCGATTTCCATATTAAAAACAGCGCTAAACATCGATAAAAATCTTAATTTTTACGCGGTATTGTTTTGTCATTTTCATAACAAAAATGTACAAAACGTTATGATGTTATTTATTAGAAAAATAGAAGACAATATGAACTTTTTAACATGTATTTTTGTATTATTTTTTTCAAGTACTTTAATACCGATTTGACTGCAAAGACAGCATGTTCCGTAAAATTCAAAAAAGGTCTCTCAAAGAACTACTCCAAACTAAAAAACAAACAGTCAATTTAATGTTTTTTCCTATGTGAAAAGTAAAAAAATAAATTTCCTATTGGATTTACGACAACGCAAATGAATAACTATTAATATAACTGAGTAGTGTCACACCGAAAACCTGGAATATTGCGGCATTGTGCGTTATTACGTACTAAACCCTCTTAAGAGCGGAATAAAAAAACGTGGAATAAAAATATGGATGCCCTTGACAATAACCCTAGGATATTATTTTAAAAAGATAAAGCCCTGTGACAGACGAACGGGCGGCTTAGTCTTAGTAGTAGTGGGGTAATTTGGGTACAGAACACTAAAAACATAAGAGCAGGTTTTAAGTAGACCAGGGTGATGTTATGTGGGGTATGAGGTTGCGTCATAGAAATACAATGTACCAGAGTGGCAGTTACCGAGTGAGAACTGTCGGAATGGGTTTGAACAAGGCAACGATCCCACCGCAAGCGCTAGTAGTCGTTGTCGAGTACTAGCTGTGCGCGTCGGGTGCGAATTGTTCGGATGTTTTTTTTTGTTTTTACCAGTAAACATGGTTAAATGTGCAGTTCAAACGTGCAGGAACGATAGTAGGACACACTCAAAATATAAATCTAACGTCACTTTTCATCGGTAAGTCGAAATATTGATGAATTACTAACAATTAAATTACGCGTCTCGGGGGTGAAATAGACGCGAGGGGCGGGCACGATATGGCCTCCCGCGCTGCCCCGCACTGCCGCACCGCGACTAGTGATGTAGCGCGATGGATACTGCAGTCGATAAATATTCTAATAGTTCATAAAAAAGTTGTGGGTCTTTTGAGAACTAAATGTTTTATTTTTTAATGGAATGTTAATAGTATACCTAAATATTAAAGTAATGTATTCGGTTTTAATAATTAATTGAATTGTTCAGTCGGAATTTGTGTTTTACGACTTTTTTGAGACTAAACAAAAAATTCTAAGGAATGTGGTGAATGGCAAAATGAATATTAAAATTACTTCCTTGGTAATATTATCCTGAAGTGCCAGTAGTTTAACAAGCTTTTATTAGCTTCACGTGTAGGTAACTAAGTATCTAAACAAATCTTGATGTCGATTTTATTTAACCTATTTCTAGTCACCGTATCGTACGAAAAAATGGTGTGGGGTGATTTTTAACACGATTTTATTAGCTTCATCTGTATGTATATATGTATGCATGTAATGGAATGTTCAAACGTAATTTTCATTGACTTCCAAACGTCAGATTAAACTGAAATTGTACACACTTGTCAAGTACTGATGACAATACAATAATTTGGTCATTCGAAATGCGAAGGCACCTCATAAGTGTACCATATATTTTACGTTATAATTTTAATATTAATTTGATGCTTACATGCGGTTGGTATTTTTGCCAGAACTTACTAAATAGGTAAGCAACATACATACATTTACATACTACAGTGAATTATGCGGCTATCGATAATTCGGGGCACAACGCAGTTACGTCCCTATTGTCACATATTCATCAATATAAATATCTATAGCTCATCTGCCTACGCTGGTACTGGGTGAAACTGTGCGATACTCGCATTCTCGTACATTGTATTTCTATGGGTTGCGTATACTTAATATGGCAAAATGTAATGAATATTGAATTAGCGATATCCTTGTGTTACTTGACGTGTTTATATAAAGTCAAGGTCATTGCCTACACTCCGTGCCTACACAACGCTGTAATCGAGTACGTATTGATAAATAATGCAACATTTGTACATCTCCGGCACCTAATTGTCCATTAGTACTATTAGTAGTAAGGAGAGGCGTGTCTAGTGGTGCGGGGCGGTGTGATGGATCGAATCGGATCACCCGCGGTTAGAGATAACAGAACTAGAACAAACATAAGTCTGCTACTCGTCGCTTTGGAGAGGTGACTCTGAGGTCAAACACTTCCTTCTTATCCACGTCTTCTTTTATCTTATCTATTTTAGGTTAATTCGGATGGGCCAGCGTGGTGACTTCTATCTATCTATAAATATAGAAAAGACTTCTCCTGTCTGCTCTGACTGACTGAACTAGCAGCACAGCCCAAACCACTATGGTTACAATCTTGAGAATTTCCACATGCGTTCCTAATAAACGTATAAGGAAGGAAAGTACTCTCGAGGGTTTTTTTTTAACTACTTCCCAAGGGAGCAGAATAGCGGTTCGCGGATGAATCCATGAATGAAGCTAGTTTCAAATAATAATCTATTAAGTGTATTCTCACCGTCCGCGACACCGCCGCCGCCGCAGTGGCACATAACGCCAAAGTCACGAGCATTCCTACTTCGTTTCGCATTGTAAGATAATTGAACGAAACAATATTTGGAATATCGCAGCCACTTTCTCCCGAACGCGTAACTTTTGTAACTATTACGTCAGTCTCGTTCCGACTGCACCGACACAACCCTGACCAACATTTTGAAAATTAAATAACATGTTATGACACGATAAGCTCTGCTACTCTTGTTCCTAGGGATGTCTGAACCAAAATACTCCAAACAGATACGTCATACTTCGTACTCGACACAATATTTTATTAGCATTCATTCCTTGCTGAGTATATATTACCAGTACATTACTGTTAACCTAATTCGAACTGCATGTATTTTTGCCCATAATAATTAACTATTAATACGAGATACAACAACACAATATGGCGTGATACTAAAGTAAACTAAGTAAGTGGTGATGAGCCACGTCATCTCGGAGGCAGAAGGAAACATAACAATTAATATATTGTCCTGTACATATTACATGGTACATTAGGTACAGTATAGGCGACAGTGTCGTGCCGATCGATTCCATTAATTTCAATAAGTGCCGCTCCGGTACACAAATACTGTGACATACTTCTACAAATAAAACTTAACCTATCGTAGATACCTACTTACTTCACAACTACAACATGTTCCGGTTCATGATTATTTACATGTCGCTAATATCCTTGATATCCACTCGCGAGTTATCAAAACATATTTGTTTATAAACTTAGATACCCAAAATAATCTACAGGAATGAGGAAAATTATAGCCATCGTTCAGTTCATCAGATTCTCCTATCACGTATACTAGTGCATTGTTATGCTTTGCTTGCATGTACATAATTAGGCGGATGATGAAGGCAGGCTTCTTTTGGAGAAGGCTCGAGTCACTCGAGTGCGGTGTTAGTTGATATGACAAACAGTAGCGTAAATGTAGTTGCGTCATTGATAGTGAGTGGCAAGGCCGCGCGACCACATCTCGCGACAACTGGATCTTGTGTCTGCTGATGAGGCGCCCGCGCCCGCTCACTCGCCACTGCCGCCACCCGTCCCGTCGGGCGCGCAGCCTGCTCAACGTTTACCATTTGTTTATAATATAAAAACTACACTAGACTATTCTATTTTTGTAATAGAAGGCTTTATCAACTCCTTCGTTCGACCTTGTCTTCACCTAATTAATTTGTAGTATTTCAATCACTCCTATTGTAAGTCAAAAGATAACTTTCATTGTAATACAGTTATAATTACTGCTCTCACGCGGCTTAGTGGAGATTTCTTTACATTGTGTGACGTGACTACGAACACGCCACCGCACCGCTTAATCGCCTCAACTTCACGGTAATGACAGTTATTAACTTCAGTGGTTGATAACCTAAATAACTATGTCGTGGATGCACTTGTTTCGGTGTCACAAATATAATTATAATTTACATTGAAAGGAAATGGTAAACCGCAGGCGAGCGACCTGCTGGGTATGGTACACCGATGTATAATTCATACATTGCATGTGAATAAGTACACACAATCATATCATATTTATTTGTAGTATTATTTATCAGTAATACTAAGATTACTAAGTTATATTGAACTCTCAATAACAAAATGGTTTCTCTCGAGTGGCGCAAAATACCTAATTCATCTATTGCTGAATTAATTTTATCCTACAGCGTGGACTTAAAAGAATAGTCATATTATTAGCCTTGCAGCATCACGACATGCGTGAAACATGTAAAACTAAGCTGTCAACACTTTTTGACAGATATAATTAACATCTCAAATAGACTTCAACGCACGGTACATTAGCGTACAAACTTACAGCACATGTGTGAAGAGGGACTTTTTACCTCCTCTCCTCTGTGCACATGTGAGTATAATAAAGGTGCGTTCGAATTGGAGTGATGTCATTTTTAACAATTTCAAAATGGGCATTTTTGTTCATGCGTTGGAATTGGAAAATTTCAACAATTTTGCAACTTTTGCCACAAACGATTTTTCCCAAATCAAACGATTAGATACAAAAATGACATTTGCATGCTCATCGCCTGCTAGTCACTTGTATCAACCTACCTTTTTTCCTTCAGTTAATATATAAACAAAGTTAATCTGACAAATTTTTCATTTGTCTGTTAGTTTCTATCAAATTTTATAATAAAAATTATAATTATAATTCCCGTTTGAATTTTCAGCCAAAACTTATCTGTCAGATTCAAAGATGTCAAAATATGATCACAAACGAACCTGCCTCGAAGGTGGGTCCAAATTTGCAGTTCACGATGTCGTTTTTAACTGTTTCCAAGCAAAACGAACGGTGAACGAAAACAGTTCAAAACGCCAATTTCGCCCACAACTTTCCAAATCGAACGCCAAATGTGATCGTTTTTAGCATTTTTGACTGTTATTTTTGCTACCGTACCCCAATTCGAACGCACCTTAAGAATGTTTGTTTTGTTAACGATAATCTATTGTCCTTTAGTGTCAATATGTATATGCTACTGATTCTAAGTTCATCTTGAATTCTGTTTTATGTCGCATGACGAGTAGCGACGACAAATTAATTTCCAATATCGTTATTCTAATTTGTTTTACATCTTGAAAGAAGTGCGTATTATTTTTTTATTAGAACTAGGTTTAAAACTGGAGCAGATTACGTCATTTTATAAGCGGAAGTAAAGCGACTGCGTAGAATTACGATGAACTTAATTTCATGAATTAGGCGATAACGCGATAACACAACAGGGCGCTTTGTGGTCTTCAACATTGCACTGGAGGACAATAAGGGGTCAGTCCGGCTGATGATAGCAACTATGTATACGGGCCTATATCGTGCGCGTATTGCACAACAAGACAACACAAACCATTATCTCATTACTTTATGTGGTGGAGTCACTTTATTAATGTTATAATAACATTTTACTGAACATAACAGCCTATTGCCTTAAGGCGGCCCTCTGTGGCCGGCGCAACTTCAACGCAAGCATAGTCTAAAAGCTTGTTGTTTCATCCAACGTAATGTTTGACTGCGAAAAAAGAGAGACAGCATCAGAGCCGTCGGTTATCAGTCGGTAAATTCCGCTGATCACTCGCGGCCGGTTCGCTAGGTCGTCATTCATGATTTCGCATTCATAAAACTTGTTCCAAGAGTATACTTCTTGTGAAATAATCTTACAAGTTAGTGAAAAAAAAGTTAGTTATTTAGAATCTCCAATACATTTGCAAGCCTGGTATCTAAATGTTTTCTTTACTTTTACAATTTATAGGTACATTAGCTATGGCCAAAGTTCAGGCAAAAACGCTGTTTTTCGGAGGCCTTGACTGAATTTGTTTCATACTTTTTTTTAATTACGCCTAGATACACGGCTAGATATAGTGCACAAGATACTAATTTGTTCAAAACATCTAACGAAAAATGTTTAACAACGCCATCATAAGTACAGAGGTTTTGTATGAAAAGTATGACGAATTGAGTCCTCTTAAGTACATATATCAATGATTCATAAATATCCTGTCGTGTGTCAATCAACGAACATGTTGAAAACAACATCAATTATTAATATTTTCAAACGCAAAGACGTCATAATACAGTTGATCTTGAGGTGAACTTGTCCTAACTTTAATTTAAAAATTTCATATATATAATATTTTTGGTGGGATTTCAATATTATTTATAAAGATAATTTATCATCACAACTTAAAGTTCGACGAGTTGATGAGTAGATGTTCGGAACTACGAATCCGGCTATTTCGATTAGTACTTATACCCTATATAAGGGTGGGGGAAGTCCTTTACGGTAAACCCCAGTTTGAAGTCGGAAACGTATTGGTTGTTACAGGGGAAGGCCCTGCTCGTCTACTCGGTAAATTGTGACTAAGTATTACCGTAAGCAACTAGTATCAATGAGGGACCCCCAAAGCAGATTTAAGAGAATGCCGTACCAATGCAACTATATTGTATAGAAAGTAGATGGACTCTCGCTAAATATTTATCCGGATAAGTACGGGAAAGTGATGTACGACAGTACACTGAGATGTGAGGTAGGTTACAGCTCCAGCACTATTCTTGAGAAATTGTAATTTGCTTCTCTGACGTCCCCAGCGGGGATCATTAGCACTTTTGGAGTGACTGTGGTGAGCGATTATAAGGCAAAATGGTAACGGAGTAATCCACCAGCAACTACGGAGCAATAGCGTTACAACACCTGTCGCATATGGTCTCTAGCGGTAATAGTGTGCCATTTTTCATAACCTTAGCTGTAGGTAGAAGTGGCCTCTAAAATAAATCTATAGTTTTTTAATGGGACTTGATTAACACTTTAATTACTTGAGCGGAAACTTGAAGATAAACTCAACAATACCGTAAATACACACAGTTTTATGTAGTTTATTTTCGAGTAGGTACATCCGTGAAAAAAAATTAATGCCAAGAAAAATAACTTTATGCTGTATATTTTCCATGCATGCAAACTAATGCATTTGCATCGGAATCTATAAGTTTGTGTTTTATAACAACACACTTGTTCTACCCTACTCTAGCTCAAAATAATATGACTCTTTAATTAATGATTATGTATCAGTTAGTTAGTTATGTGGGGCACCGCACGTCATAATATTTGGAACACGCTCCTTGCTTAAGGCATCGCGCACACTTTTAAGGCATCGCTTTAAAAAGTCCAAGATGCATGTAAGCTCAGTGGAATGTTGTAATGAAGGTTGTGGGTTCGAGTCCTACAATGAGCTTGTGTTTCCACTCGCTCGATGAAGGGTACATTGTAATACGAGGCTTCCTGGCTACCGCCATCTAGTCGAAAATCACACTTGATAGCTAGGTCCCTTTTTGGTTTTGTGTAATTAGCACCTCCGGACACATCGTCACTAGCCAAATTAAAGTTGTCAAAACAGGTAGTATAGAGATTGAACAGGGCTAGAAATGGCTCTTGTAAATATACAATACATATTGTAGTGCCGCAATCTGCACCAGATACTACATATATTACTTTTTGTTTGTAATACAACTCAGGACAAAAAGAGGTAGATATCGCATTAACGCACGCTAATTGTTGCAGACAAATTCAGACAATTGTCGTAATTTTGCTTAGCGGCTACATATAGCTATCTCTTTCTGTACCATACGTTCCGTATAATCTATCGCATTCACCTAATTCAACAATAACTGAACGCCTGAATTAGTATGAGGGTAGCATATCTCTATTATAATATCATTGCTCAGGACATACAATCACGTTCATGCACACAATTGCGGTGCGATAGGTGTAATCTTAACCAACCGCGCCGGGTGGCCCGTCATGGCCATGGCAGAATGTAATGTAGTATACCTTAGATTCAAAGAAGGACGCGTGGAAGTCCGGCGTGGTGCCGGCGACGGAGGCGAGGTGCATGGTGGTGTTGGCCGTGTTGGTGAGCGTCACCGTCAGCGCGTGCGGCTCGCCCAGCGCCGCGCGCCCGAACGACAGCGTCGCCGGCGACAGCGACACCACGCCCGCCGGTCCCGCACCCGCACCCGATCCCGCTCCCTCCTTACCCCATTCCTACATTACAAGACACGTTAACATCTCTCATCAACAACTATGTACCAGTAGATTCTAGCCATCTTCAGATTTAGGCTAACAAACAACCATCATTTTTGTCTTGTTCCTCAATCACTTGGTATATGCCTTTTCCATTACTAGCACCCAAAATGTGTTTGAAGACATTTTTGCAGGGTTTGCAATTGATAAGCAAGTGCTACTAAAGTAGCAAAGGAAACCTGCTATTCGTCTGATTATATATATTCGTATGACCAATCCAAATCTTCTTATTGGATGAATTAAGATTATGGAGTGCATCAACACCAAATGACTGAGTAAATTAGCTGTAATATTGGATAGAATTACCTACAAATTATATGTAAATATGAAATGTTATATAGTTTTATAAGACACTATCCCCTTACTCATAAAACGTTATTTAACTAATAAGCTAATTAAGTGGTCACCTAACTTATTTGACCATTTATTCAGTAGATTTAGTTAAATAGCGTTTATGAGTATGAGTAAGGCCGTGTATGTATAAATGTATTCATGTTACTTGCACTATGGTTATGATAAGGAGTTCATACACAACACAGTGTGCAAACTAAACAATGCAGGGGTGATTGACCGCTGCACTAGGACCAGTCGGCTGAGGTTGCCGTTGCAAATAGAACAATGAGGAAATAACTCCACTAAATGTCAGATAACAACATGTCTCATACTCATAAACCAAATGCTGTTACTTTTTAGAAGGCAGCATGGTATGCTATTTTATAATATTGTTTACCGTAGAATGTATTACGTATTGGTAGGGATTCATTTAACACAGTAAGGGCAGATTTTTATTGGCAAGACAAGCTGGCAATTTGAAGTAAGAAAACTTTATTTTAATACTTCCAAAGTATCTAGTGATTGAATAAACATACAAAAATAGAGTTATTGTGTATATACCTGAAAAGTGAGTCCCTCTATCAGGGATTCATGCACCGTGACACCTGTAAAGAAAAACACTTTATAAGCACTGTTAAATCTGCCATTTCAAATAGATAAATGAATAATATATTTATAAACAAATAGATAACATTATCACAATGAATAATAATAGTAGTATAGTAACTAATACTGTGACACTAATTTATACATAAATATTGGATGATTGTACAATCATCCAATCCATCCAAAAGTCATAATAGCTGATTTTAAGAATGGATTTGGATAAAGGACATAGGAATATACTACATTATGTTAGATTTGATATTTCTCATCCAGGCACGTGGATGTTGAGTTGAGGTTTGAATAATATACTTGAGTAAGTGACCCTGTCTCGTTGTATGTTGAACAGGTCATCCTTTTGGTGTTGGTTGATTGGCAGCTCTATTAGTGTGGTGCTTAGATATCTACCCAGATTGCCATTCCAAAGATGAAGTTTCTACTTATTTTAGGAGCAGATGGCTGATGATTTTTATTATTATAAATACTGGTGTGGACATTTGTAGTAAGCACGATAAGAACGTGTCTCAGTGTATTATTCAATAATAACTTTGGTGAGTATGTATGTTGTGTATCGGGAACATCTGGTGCGGTATCAGCGTACGAGCGTGGCCTACGCCGCGGCTGTACGCTTGCACGTTCTTGCTGCATTCCCACCGTGACCAAAATACCATATACATAGTTAAAGAAAAACGACAAACAAACCCGCCTCGGCCCCGATCTAAAATAACATCGGGCCGAGCCGCGCCGCGCACTACCGCCTGGTGATCGACATGCCAAGATATTTGTCGCTATTATCCCAGCAATCGCTTTCTCACGAAGATCCATACCAATTTCATAGCAACGGAGATAATTACTGGCGATTGTTAAGAGAGGCATTCAAATAATATATTTTTTGAAATCGATTTTACCATGGCTTTTTCCCTGGGCTGACAGTTTGGTGTTCAGCGATATATCCAATAAAGTCAATACAAGAACATAACACCACACAAATTTTCTGTACATCTTGATAATGATTGTTCGCAATCAAAAGTTATTTATTCACATTTCTCTAGCATAATTCGATATTTTTCTTTTCACAATAACTCACGAGACGTGCGTTCGCTAAATCGTAAATGACACAGATAAAAATATATGTCAGATCACCACATACAATAAATAGAACGGAACAAGCGAATGAGAATCGATAGCTGCTGGCTGCACAGATTACAGAACTATTCTGTAATCTGTGGCTGGCTGACTCCCCTCCCTGTGTACTCTGTGCTCGGAAACCATTCTTTATATTTATAAAGGTTGCTTTTGTTTCAAGCAAGAGTCAAGCGTTTAGATTTTATTATTTATACAAATTATGAATGCCGATTTATATAGGACATGATACAGGGCTTATATGTATTCTAATTAAGATATTTAAATAACAGTAGTTTAGTCAATCAATTTAGGATACAATTTATGATATTAAAAAAATGTGTTGTTACAAGCTGTATTCGTAAACATATCTAAACAAGAATACAAAAATATTTTCAATTTTTCTATCAAAATAAAAATACAGCAATTTTTCATTTTTTAAACAAAATACACGATATCACAACGAAAATATCAGCTGACCCGGATTTTAACGTTCTATAAAATATTCGGCTTCAAGATTCCGCTCCTGAGGGAACTTATCCGAAGGATCATGGAAGACAATGGTCAGTGGTAAACAAACAGAGATCGAGCAGCGTACTCGGAATCCCGATATTTTTTTGTCAGATAGTAAAATGTTGAACAGTGTCTTACATTATCTTCAGGACATAGTGTTGGATATCCTAATTATTTATTTGCTTCAGCAACTAATAGGCGAGATATCTTTGCGTTTGCAGATAGAGCGGGAACTTCGACTAGGTACAAAACAAAGTTACGGTACACAATAACTTCGACTGATATTCATCACTGCATCTCCCTTGCATGTGTAATTTGGCAGTAAAATAAAATAATATTTAAATTTAGTCACTACAGAATGTAGCAATTAAGTATGTTGTGTAGTAGTTTTTATGAAGAGGCAATAATAATGGTGGTGTATGTTTGTAGGGGAGGCGGATGCGGAGCAGGTGGAGCCGACGGGCGGCGGGGGCGACGCCGACGACGACGATGGCACTGATGAGGAGGAGCAGCAGTTTGACATATCCCTAGCTGCTTCTCACTCTGTAAGAAAATTCTTTTAATTTTATTTTTCTTTAATCTGGTTGTGGTGTATGTCGTCAATGACCATCATTTAAGTAACTTACTAGTGCCTTAATTAAATAAAAGGGTTGATTTTTTTATTATATCTGTTTTTTAAAGTTTAATTATTATTTCTAAATGCTTCTGTAATGTATGATTACTAGCTAGCGGGGGTATCCCCCGTGGTAGCACTTGCAATCCCTGGATAAAAACTAGCCTCTAGGGAATAATGTAGCTTCCTATTAGTGAGAATTTTTCCAATCTGGTAGTTCCGGTACAAACATGTTTATATTTGTTTTTTATTTCACTTTAATAAGTATTATAGTATTATATTATTTTTTTGTATTCCTCATAAAATATTCTTTAAGTTGTACTATTTGCCTTTTTTAAGGCATGTAATGTAAAGTGTAAAGCATACCTGCCAGGGCTATTTAATGTCTGTCTATCTAAACAGTTGTCTTCAAGCACAACTAAGCACAGGCCTTCTCTTTGGACATATTGTTGTTGCTTAATCCTCTGTCTGTTTGACAAACCACACAGGCACAGATGAAAGTTGTAACAGATACCTCTCTTTCTTCAGCGAAGTACGTTATTTTGAGTTCAATTGTCATGATGCTAAAATTTTCGCTCTGTACCGGCGAGTCGGCTAGATCAAACGCACCCGCGACGCTCGCCCTTGAACGCGGCACGTGTAGCGATAGGGTTGTATGAATTCTGATGTCCTTAGCTGGATACCTGCCTACATCTAACAATCAACCAATATCTTAGCCTACCGTGAGTCTTTCAAGACGCACTGTTTCCGAAAAAAAGCTGTCATGTTCGAACAAATATTATAAAATATAAATACAAAGACTGAATTTCAATATTTTTGTATGATTACAATTATTTGTTTATTCATATTAGGAATAAAAAGTATTTTAGCTTATGTAATGTATGTACTTATGTATGTAATGATGGATGTTTATTTTTCCTAGGTACTCTAAAATCTCTGTTAAGATAACATTATTATTGAAAATAATTAAATCGCGTGAATAATTTCAATAATATGCTATTTTTATGAATAAAACCAACCAAGGAAATGTAAAAGTAGTTTAAAATTGAATAAAAGTAAATTGTAATTGCGTACAAGTTCTCGCATTGGCTTACGGTGGCCCTCTGTTACTTGCACTGTGGGCAGTCCACCAAGCGGTAGGCACTTATCGAGCATCCTTGAGTGAGTGATGTAGCACTGACGCAGGCGAAGAAAACAATAGAAATCAATTGTTATTTTTTAATTATTGTATTATTAGTACTTGGGTCCGGGGCTGGTGGCGGTGCGCGGGCGGTGTGTGCTGGAGGCGGGGTGGGAGGGGCGCGTGCCGGTGGTGGCGCACCACGGCTGCGTGTTCCCTTGGAACATATAGTAGTGTATTGTATTGTGTGCAGTACATGGGTCCGGGGCTGGTGGCGGTGCGCGGGCGGTGCGTGCTGGAGGCGGGGTGGGAGGGGCGCGTGCCGGTGGTGGCGCACCACGGCTGCGTGTTCCCTTGGAACATATAGTAGTGTATTGTATTGTGTGCAGTACATGGGTCCGGGGCTGGTGGCGGTGCGCGGGCGGTGCGTGCTGGAGGCGGGGTGGGAGGGGCGCGTGCCGGTGGTGGCGCACCACGGCTGCGTGTTCCCTTGGAACATATAGTAGTGTATTGTATTGTGTGCAGTACATGGGTCCGGGGCTGGTGGCGGTGCGCGGGCGGTGCGTGCTGGAGGCGGGGTGGGAGGGGCGCGTGCCGGTGGTGGCGCACCACGGCTGCGTGTTCCCTTGGAACATATAGTAGTGTATTGTATTGTGTGCAGTACATGGGTCCGGGGCTGGTGGCGGTGCGCGGGCGGTGCGTGCTGGAGGCGGGGTGGGAGGGGCGCGTGCCGGTGGTGGCGCACCACGGCTGCGTGTTCCCTTGGAACATATAGTAGTGTATTGTATTGTGTGCAGTACATGGGTCCGGGGCTGGTGGCGGTGCGCGGGCGGTGCGTGCTGGAGGCGGGGTGGGAGGGGCGCGTGCCGGTGGTGGCGCACCACGGCTGCGTGTTCCCTTGGAACATATAGTAGTGTATTGTATTGTGTGCAGTACATGGGTCCGGGGCTGGTGGCGGTGCGCGGGCGGTGCGTGCTGGAGGCGGGGTGGGAGGGGCGCGTGCCGGTGGTGGCGCACCACGGCTGCGTGTTCCCTTGGAACATATAGTAGTGTATTGTATTGTGTGCAGTACATGGGTCCGGGGCTGGTGGCGGTGCGCGGGCGGTGCGTGCTGGAGGCGGGGTGGGAGGGGCGCGTGCCGGTGGTGGCGCACCACGGCTGCGTGTTCCCTTGGAACATATAGTAGTGTATTGTATTGTGTGCAGTACATGGGTCCGGGGCTGGTGGCGGTGCGCGGGCGGTGCGTGCTGGAGGCGGGGTGGGAGGGGCGCGTGCCGGTGGTGGCGCACCACGGCTGCGTGTTCCCTTGGAACATATAGTAGTGTATTGTATTGTGTGCAGTACATGGGTCCGGGGCTGGTGGCGGTGCGCGGGCGGTGCGTGCTGGAGGCGGGGTGGGAGGGGCGCGTGCCGGTGGTGGCGCACCACGGCTGCGTGTTCCCTTGGAACATATAGTAGTGTATTGTATTGTGTGCAGTACATGGGTCCGGGGCTGGTGGCGGTGCGCGGGCGGTGCGTGCTGGAGGCGGGGTGGGAGGGGCGCGTGCCGGTGGTGGCGCACCACGGCTGCGTGTTCCCTTGGAACATATAGTAGTGTATTGTATTGTGTGCAGTACATGGGTCCGGGGCTGGTGGCGGTGCGCGGGCGGTGCGTGCTGGAGGCGGGGTGGGAGGGGCGCGTGCCGGTGGTGGCGCACCACGGCTGCGTGTTCCCCGGTGAGACCGTGCCCATGCTGCTGCCCAATGCGCACGACGCTGCTCTACTAGCGCACGCCATACGACAGAACAAACTCTTTGGATTGCTGTGCCCTGAGTTAGTATTATATACGTGTTCTACATTAATCAATATATCAGAAGACAACTGACTGACTGACTGCCTGACTGATCTATCAATGAACAGCCAGCATAAACCACTGGAGTTAGAAACTTGAAACTATCATTCTTTGGGTTTTTTAATACAATGTTCTATCCCAATGGACAGATTCTATAATCTCCCCATCGTTCTTCTAAAATATTAACATGAACTTATGATTGTCGCCCAGTGAAAGCGGCACGATGGTCTCGGGGTACGGCGTGCTTTGTGAAGTGTTCGAGGTGTGTGAGCAGGAGGGGGGCGGTCAGAGACAAGGACAGGGCGAGGATGAGGAGGAGGATCAGGAGCTGCTCGGCCCCGCTCCCCCCGTCCCCGCGCTCAGCTTCAAGGCGCGCGCCAACCATCGGTTCCGTTTCATTGAAATGCCCAAGTGCGCGGTGCCCATACACTTGTATGCCAGGTGAGACATATGCTGCCTAGTGAGTAGTGAAGTGACCGACCGAAGGTTGGTTTCGCCCTGTTTCGGTTCGGTTTTTATTTGCGTATCGTATCGTTTGAGCTTGTTTTTTTATGGTATGAGTGATGTTGTGTTGTGTTGCAGGATGCGCACGGTGTGCGTCCGCGTGCTGCCCGAGGTGCGGCTGGGGGAGCCGCTGTACCCGCCGCGCCTCGCCAGCCTTGACCCTCTCAGGAACTCGCGCACGCCGTACGTACCACACACGCACATATTCTCACACACCACACATATTCTCACACACGCACATATTCTCACACACGCACATATTCTCACACACCACACATTCTCACACATATTCTACGATATGCCCAGGGTGTTCGTGTATTGTAGTGTAGTGTACTGCGCAGGCTGGACCGGCGGCTGAGGCACATGGACGCGGCGACCACACCGTGGCCGCTGTTCGTGTTCGACATCTTCGACTACACGCGCATGCGCGATATCATCAGAGATTACTTCAAAACGCTCATGTTCGGTACGTGCGTAACAAACTAAAGTAAGCTTTGCATGCGTTGTCACTTAATTG
This sequence comes from Polyploca ridens, assembly GCA_951394255.1. NCBI lineage: Eukaryota > Metazoa > Arthropoda > Insecta > Lepidoptera > Drepanidae > Polyploca > Polyploca ridens. The sequence goes on along the minus strand of OX596263.1, from coordinate 14,660,695 downwards.
TAATAGTCGTTAAGCTAGTTGGAGGCCTACTAGGCGGCTTGAAAACTCCAACAGTAGGTTGACCACTAGCCTACCTCCACCGATCCGCAGTGGGCTTGCGTCGTGCGTGGAGTATCTGCCCATTCCCTTTCACCCTAGTTTGTAAGAGTTTGTGCTCAGCAGTGGAACATTATAGGCTGATGATGATGATGATTATGATTCCTATGTGCCTGCGAAGTTCTAATTCAAACTGGTATATCGTGTGGTGTAGCGTTCTCTTTATTGTATTATACAGAGAATTTGCCAGAAGAGCCAGTGTCGCTGTCGTTCTGGGTGGCGTCAAATCTGGCGTTGTGCGCGCGGGACCGGCTCGCGCTGTTCGTAGTCGATAATGTGCTGCTCAGGCTGCACATGGAGGTGCGCTTCATATCGAGGGTATGTATGTGTGGGGGGGGGCGTGTGTATGTGACGTCATAGTTGTGCGCACGGGCCGGCTCGCGCTGTTTGTAGTCGATGCTGCCACGGTGCTGCTCAGGCTGCACATGGAGGTGCGCTTCATATCAAGGGTATGTATGTGTGTGGGGGGGGGGCGTATGTATGTGACGTCATAGTTGTGCGCACGGGCCGGCTCGCGCTGTTTGTAGTCGATGCTGTCACGGTGCTGCTCAGGCTGCACATGGAGGTGCGCTTCATATCGAGGGTATGTATGTGTGTGGGGGGGGGGCGTGTGTATGTGACGTCATAGTTGTGCGCACGGGCCGGCTCGCGCTGTTTGTAGTCGATGCTGTCACGGTGCTGCTCAGGCTGCACATGGAGGTGCGCTTCATATCGAGGGTATGTATGTGTGTGGGGGGGGGGCGTGTGTATGTGACGTCATAGTTGTGCGCACGGGCCGGCTCGCGCTGTTTGTAGTCGATGCTGTCACGGTGCTGCTCAGGCTGCACATGGAGGTGCGCTTCATATCGAGGGTATGTATGTGTGTGGGGGGGGGGCGTGTGTATGTGACGTCATAGTTGTGCGCACGGGCCGGCTCGCGCTGTTTGTAGTCGATGCTGTCACGGTGCTGCTCAGGCTGCACATGGAGGTGCGCTTCATATCGAGGGTATGTATGTGGGGGGGTGTATGTGACGTCGTAGTCGTGCGCACGGGACCGGCTCACGCTGTTTGTAGTCGATGCTGTCACGGTGCTGCTCAGGCTGCACATGGAGGGAACCACATCAACCCCACCAAGCAAGACTCAAGCCTGCGCGTTCACCGCTAAGAAAACCCCATGGTCTGTGGCTCCACAATTCCAGAACACCTCCTTGAACATCAGTCAAAGCATCGGGATCCTTGGCGTCGACATTTCTAGCGACGTTTTGTTCCGAAGTCACTTGGAAGACAAGGTTAAGCTGGCATCCAAAAAGCTCGGAGTACTCAACAGAGCGAGGCAGTACTTCACGTCGGGGCAAAGGCTACAACTTTATAAGTCACAAGTCCGGCCTCATATGGAGTACTGCTGTCACCTATGGGCGGGAGCACCTGGATACCAGCTTGGGCCTTTAGACTCGGTTCAGCGACGTGCCATCAGAACTGTTGACGATCCCGAGCTTACAAGCGGTTTAGAACCTCTCAGTCTGAGGAGAGACTTTGCCTCTTTATGTGTGTTCTACCGCTTGTACAACGGAGAGTGTTCTAAAGAATTGTTCGACTTGTTGCCCACGGCTACCTTCTACCATCGCAACTCCCGCCATCGACGGGGAGTCCATCCTCACACATTGAAACCAGAATTGTTTCGAACTGTGCGGGCCCAAAGGAGTTTTCTTCCGCGGACGCTCAGATTGTGGAATGAGCTCCCCGCCGTGGTTTTCCCAATGGAGTACAGCATGGGGTTCTTCAAAAAGGGCGTGAAGAGATTTCTTCAGGGTCGGCAACGCGCGAGTGATACCCCTGGTGTTGCAAGCGTCCATAGGCTACGGTAACTGCTTACCATCAGGCGGGCCGTATGCTTGTTTGCCACCTTAGTGGTATAAAAAAAAAAAAAAAAAAGGTGCGCTTCATATCGAGGGTATGTATGTGGGAGGGTGTATGTGACGTCATAGTTGTGCGCACGGGCCGGCTCGCGCTGTTTGTAGTCGATGCTGTCACGGTGCTGCTCAGGCTGCACATGGAGGTGCGCTTCATATCGAGGGTATGTATGGGGGGGGTGTATGTGACGTTATAGTCGTGCGCACGGGACAATTCAATTCAATTCAATCATTTATTGCATCACATTAATATATACACAACACACAAAGTTAAAAGTAGGTAGGTATACACATGTGGCCTCATCTAGGGCATTACAATATAATCATACAGATAAATATCCTAAGGTAATATAATATAATAATAATTACTTAGATGCACTGCTACATTCCAAGAAATCTGTCTGAAAAAAAATCATCTAACGAATAATAACATTTTTTTACCGGCTCACGCTGTTTGTATTCGATGCTGTCACGGTGCTGCTCAGGCTGCACATGGAGGTGCGCTTCATATCGAGGATATGTATGAATTCGGGAAATGAATTCTTCACCAATAGTGCTCGGGTGGGCATGTTTTTACTTCACTGGCCGGCACTGCAAACTGCACAAGAATTTAACAGTGCCGGCTTTTTTTCGGGAACTATGAGGGAGGATTGATATTTGACGCGACTTATGAGAAAAGTTTAGTCTTATATCAATTCAGAATCACAAAATCAAGGAAAGATCTAATATAGAAACTGTTAGTATCGTGTTGCATAGTTGTGTTGTTTCAGAAAAGCGTGTTGTGTTGTTCGTCGTGCCTGAACGAGATCGCGCGGCGCGAGCACATCTTCGCGATGAGCAGCGAGGGCCTGCACTCCAACTACACCAACCTGGGTATGTGCCCATATCTCATTTAATATACGAAATTCTCAAATTCAACTTTTATAAAAAAAAAAACATTTCATACCTTTTGAGCGTTCTAGGAAGCCATCAAAGAATTTCTATATCAAGTTGTAGTCTGTTGTTTGAGTCTACACCGCCAGTTTAAGCCGTGAATAAGTAGGATACACCTCAGTTTAACCAACTGCAACCGGCTGCACCTAGGGTGCGGTATTTCCCGACCTCTTTCCGTTCCTGGGTCCCAGGAATAAAAATTTAGATGTCCCGGGAATTCTCAGAAGTAGATAAAAAGCGTCACCTGTAGATTGATACGATAATTTTAAACTACTTCTGAGATAAATAATAGGCAAATTAAATTAAATTACGTGTTTTACTTGACTTTTAATAGGTAAACATAAACAAATCTTTTTTTCGCAGATATTGATATATTTCAAATTTATTTAAAAAATACATAATTTTTTAAATAAATTTCAATGCCACACTTTTATTTTCTTAAAAATTAACGATTTCAATGATTCTTTCTAAGACAGTTCAGAACCAACCAAAAACTAACTAGAAAAAAAAAACACCTGTAGATTGATATGATCATTTCTATCTAATGTGTGAAAAATAAATAGCAAAATGAATTAAATTAATTTTCGCTACATACAGGATGTTTTTTTGGTCGACGACGAGCGACCCAGGCGCGGTAATACTAAGTATACATTTTCCAAAAATGCCCTTAAGAGGACTCAATTCGTCATACTTTTCATACAAAACCCCTGTACTTACTATGGCGTTGTTAAACATTTTTCGTTAGATGTTTTGAACAAATTAGTATCTTATGTACTATATCTAGCCTTGTACAGTAGTACCCAACTAATATGGCTTACCGATGTACCTGCGCAGAAGATACATTTTCAAAGCGCGGGAAACGCTATTGGTCGGCAGCTGCCGCCATGTGAGCGCACGCCGTGCGGAGAGGCGTGATTTGCGAGTGAGACGGAACTAACAGCTGCAGTGTATTATGAACCTTATAGTAGTGATCTAATGTTGATTATAAGTTATAAGCATTCTTTCGTTAGTCTTCGGTGCCATACTTTCTTTTCTGTGCGAAGGAAGATTCACGACGCGCCATATAAGTTGGGTAATACTCTTGGCGTAATTTAAAAAAAGTCAAAGCCTCCGAAAAACAGCGTTTTTGCCTGACCTTTGGCCATATCTAATGTACCTATAAATTGTAAAAGTAAAGAAAACATTTAGATACCAGGGTTGCAAATGTATTGGAGATTCTAAATAACTAACTTTTTTTTCACAAACTTGTAAGATTTTTTTCACAAGAAGTATACTCCTGGAACAAGTTTTATGAATGCGAAATCATGAATGACGACCTAGCGAAGCGGCCGCGAGTGATCAGCGGCATTTACCGACTGATAACCGACGGCTCTGATGCTATCTCTCTTTGTTCGCAGTCAAACATTACGTTGGATGAAACAACAAGCTTTTAGACTATGCTCGCGTTGAAGTTGCGCCGGCCACAGAGGGCCGCCTTAATTCCATTAAATACTGTAAATACATTGAGAAATACCTTATTTAATTTGAACTAAAATTACCGCATAAAATAAAAAACCCGACTGCGTAAAACATAAATTAACTGAAAAGAGAAAAACAAGCTCTTAAATCTATAGAATTTTGAATATAACTTGAATTTTATAAGGTATTGCAATAGGGGACAACCAATAACGTAAGTATGTATTTTTTTGTAATATTTGTTTATCCCCGACTGCAATACCTTATAAAATTCATTTTTTTCTAAACTGAATAGTTTGCGCGAGAGACACTTGCAAAGTGCTAAAATGTCCCCCCCCCTGTAACTTCTAAAATAAGAGAATGATGAAACCAAAAAAATATATTATATATGTCATCGTATTTTTGTGAAAACCGTTAGTTTATAATCTACCTAGCGAGATTGTAAACTCCCCAATAAATTGTGAACTGTACCACACTGCTCACAATATTACGTATTTATGTCCGATAGTTCCGATCTATCCGCAAAAAAAACCGTTATATTGTGAACTGGCATCATACTTCAACCCGACGGAATGCTATTTGGGCGCTGATTGGTTGAACGTCATGTGTCCCGCGCCGCATCATTTCATTTGTTATCAACGAACGTAAACAAACATATTTTTTGGGTTTTTAATAGAATTTGTGTTTAAAATAAGTGAAAGTTATCATAAAGTTAACATAATTTTAATAATAATCTCTCAAGCATTGAATTATTACGCTCTCTCAAGTTAATTATGACTATTCTTAAATTCAAATATTTATACTTTGTTAATTTTTTTTTCCTAATGCACTTATTCTGTGTATAATTAATAATAATTTTGAATTTTAATTGTTTCTTTTTGTCATTATTGTATTTTTTTGTGTTATCTGTTTGTGCTTTCTGTGATGTCCTGTAATTGAAGAAGCGCTAGGTGTATAAACTGTGATTATTGTTATTTGAATGTGAAGTGTATTCTTTGTTGGATATCCATATTATATAAATAAATAAACATAACCTGAGTTACAATTTTTCCCCCTTATTAATAAATAAGGTGTAAGTCAGTCTTGTAAAAACCAGGTATTAAGATAGCCTCATCCCTTTTTGTTTATATGACATTAGAAAGTGACGGATATATTTTAATCCTAGGTTTAACTATACTTGACTTACACCTTATTTATTAATAAGACGGTATATGTTTTAATTTAATTTCTCGTGTAAGTCAAGTGTTTTGATTATATTTGTGAAACTATATCCAATTAAAAATGTCGGATATCGATTCTAGTATTCTACAAAACGCTCTACCGCCAAGCCTGACCTATCAGGGACGGTTCACAATAAGACGACTGATAAAATCGGATAGATTGTGAACCCTATCGGCAAGTGGTTCGTTTTGCAATATGACGGTTTGACATGGATAGATTATAAACTATCGGAAATGAATACGTAATATTGTAAGCAGTATGGTACAGTTCACAATTTATCGGGGAGTTTACAATCTCGCTAGGTAGATTATAAACTAACGGTTTTCACAAAAATACGGTGACATAATGGATAGATTATAAACTATCGGAAATGAATACGTAATATTGTAAGCAGTATGGTACAGTTCACAATTTATCGGGGAGTTTACAATCTCGCTAGGTAGATTATAAACTAACGGTTTTCACAAAAATACGGTGACATATACTTTACCATGCAAACATCCACCGAAAATTAGTTTGAACGAGATCTAGTAAGTAGTTTTTTTTTAATAAGTCATAAATCGTAAACCGCAATTTACCAGTGGCGTGCATTCCATATAGGCAAATAAGCAATGCTTACCTCATAAGATTCAATAATATGATATATTGATTCAATTAAACTACATAATCATTTTAAATAAAAATTCTAACCTAACATTCAATACAAAATTTCAAACTTTGCCGCGCAGGCACTCGCGAGTTCGTGTAACAAATTCACGCACACTAAAACGATTTCGGCATATGCATACACGCACACACACTTCTTTAGGATAATACGACGAAAGCATAAATCACGTTTTTACTATGCGTAGCACACTGACATTTGACATTCGCGATTTATGGACCAAAAGTAACCATACCTACTCTGTTGTGACACTAGTAACCCAGCCAAATTAAAAAAACTACAGTTTACCAACGTTAGAGCAACTCAAATATAACTTCGCAATTTATTTGTATTGTTTTGTTTATGGTTTGGCTGGCATTGCATAGGGTTACCGTACTTTGACAAAATTTATTATCGATAGATTCAAATCGAAGTGACTGATATCGATAAAAAAAAATATATACAAGGTCGATCCTTAGAAAATCAATATTTATATTTTATATTATATTATGATATAAAATATATTTTTTAGTTAATTAGTAGCAAAAAAATTTTTTTTTAAATGCACTGTTTATTAGGTCACTAATAATAATTAAACGAATATCGTTATACGATTAAACTTACACTGTCGAGATTTTTAGAAAAACAACGATTTAGACGCCCTCCCATCGATTTTGGCATTGATGAGAGAGAAAGAGAGTAACTTGTGCTAATTTATTAAAAAAAACTTTAATATTTAACATAATACTGCAAAAAATAATCTATTCGAAAATTCGAAATGGAATATTATGGTCTCGTTAAAATCAATTTCCGATCTTTTAATTTCGTGGCGATCTTAAGATCGATCCGTATCTCCAAAGACGATTTAAAAGATCGAATATTGATTAAAAATCGATCGATTCAACCGAGGCTGGAAACCCTAGTTTGGCTTTTTTTTTAAATATTTGTTCATGACCATGGACACAAAGTCCTTCAGTCGCATACATTTTATTTATAATATCACTTTCATATACCTAGTCCACACATTAACTTTTACATAGTCCGCATTATCAGTCACCGTTCAGTCGTGTTATAGTAAAATGGTGGTCACTGTACTAAAACTTTTCACGAACTTTTTGAGACAACTTGTAAAATCACGATACACATAATTCATTTCATTTCACTAGTGCACGTGGATTGATCTTTATTGGATAAAATACCACCGATAATATACAATAAAACTCTCCTAGCACTTGATTGCCTACCTCCTCCGAAAACCAATGCACGCCACTGCAATTTACCTTTCATTCAATCAACTCAAATATAAAAAAAAAAACATTTTTATATTATATGTTACTTGCTGCTACGGAACCCTTCATGGGCGAGTCCGACTGACTCCGACTCGCACTTGGCCGCTTTTTTCTCTAAACATGTAGCTCTGCCCTCTACAGAAAATATACGTTCGACTTCGGTGGACGTAGAATTTATGCAATATCTTTGTTTCAAAGATTTTGCGTTAATTTTGATCAAGATTTGCAGGTTTATTAATGCATTAAACCTCATAACAAACTTCCCGGGAAATCCCAAAAAAAACCCGAGTTCGGGAACGATGTATTTCCCGGGAATTCCCGAGTCCCGGGTACGAAACCCTAGCGTAGGCTGTTAGCCGTGACATATCTATATTATAATGAATGCGTATCGTTTCGTAGGTGGGTACATGCACGACATAGTGACCGTGTCGCGCGCGATGAACACCGTGCCCAACGGCGCCGCCGTGGCCGAGTACTCGTGGTTCCCGGGATACACCTGGACCATCACGCTGTGCGCCGGGTGCATGGCGCACGTCGGCTGGAGGTACACATTAGTATATAATGCATGTGTATCGTTTGTTAGGCGGGTACTCGTGGTTCCCGGGATACACCTGGACCATCACGCTGTGCGCCGGGTGCATGGCGCACGTCGGCTGGAGGTACACATTAGTATATAATGCATGTGTATCGTTTGTTAGGCGGGTACTCGTGGTTCCCGGGATACACCTGGACCATCACGCTGTGCGCCGGGTGCATGGCGCACGTCGGCTGGAGGTACACATTAGTATATAATGCATGTGTATCGTTTGTTAGGCGGGTACTCGTGGTTCCCGGGATACACCTGGACCATCACGCTGTGCGCCGGGTGCATGGCGCACGTCGGCTGGAGGTACACATTAGTATATAATGCATGTGTATCGTTTGTTAGGCGGGTACTCGTGGTTCCCGGGATACACCTGGACCATCACGCTGTGCGCCGGGTGCATGGCGCACGTCGGCTGGAGGTACACATTAGTATATAATGCATGTGTATCGTTTGTTAGGCGGGTACTCGTGGTTCCCGGGATACACCTGGACCATCACGCTGTGCGCCGGGTGCATGGCGCACGTCGGCTGGAGGTACACATTAGTATATAATGCATGTGTATCGTTTGTTAGGCGGGTACTCGTGGTTCCCGGGATACACCTGGACCATCACGCTGTGCGCCGGGTGCATGGCGCACGTCGGCTGGAGGTACACATTAGTATATAATGCATGTGTATCGTTTGTTAGGCGGGTACTCGTGGTTCCCGGGATACACCTGGACCATCACGCTGTGCGCCGGGTGCATGGCGCACGTCGGCTGGAGGTACACATTAGTATATAATGCATGTGTATCGTTTGTTAGGCGGGTACTCGTGGTTCCCGGGATACACCTGGACCATCACGCTGTGCGCCGGGTGCATGGCGCACGTCGGCTGGAGGTACACATTAGTATATAATGCATGTGTATCGTTTGTTAGGCGGGTACTCGTGGTTCCCGGGATACACCTGGACCATCACGCTGTGCGCCGGGTGCATGGCGCACGTCGGCTGGAGGTACACATTAGTATATAATGCATGTGTATCGTTTGTTAGGCGGGTACTCGTGGTTCCCGGGATACACCTGGACCATCACGCTGTGCGCCGGGTGCATGGCGCACGTCGGCTGGAGGTACACATTAGTATATAATGCATGTGTATCGTTTGTTAGGCGGGTACTCGTGGTTCCCGGGATACACCTGGACCATCACGCTGTGCGCCGGGTGCATGGCGCACGTCGGCTGGAGGTACACATTAGTATATAATGCATGTGTATCGTTTGTTAGGCGGGTACTCGTGGTTCCCGGGATACACCTGGACCATCACGCTGTGCGCCGGGTGCATGGCGCACGTCGGCTGGAGGTACACATTAGTATATAATGCATGTGTATCGTTTGTTAGGCGGGTACTCGTGGTTCCCGGGATACACCTGGACCATCACGCTGTGCGCCGGGTGCATGGCGCACGTCGGCTGGAGGTACACATTAGTATATAATGCATGTGTATCGTTTGTTAGGCGGGTACTCGTGGTTCCCGGGATACACCTGGACCATCACGCTGTGCGCCGGGTGCATGGCGCACGTCGGCTGGAGGTACACATTAGTATATAATGCATGTGTATCGTTTGTTAGGCGGGTACTCGTGGTTCCCGGGATACACCTGGACCATCACGCTGTGCGCCGGGTGCATGGCGCACGTCGGCTGGAGGTACACATTAGTATATAATGCATGTGTATCGTTTGTTAGGCGGGTACTCGTGGTTCCCGGGATACACCTGGACCATCACGCTGTGCGCCGGGTGCATGGCGCACGTCGGCTGGAGGTACACATTAGTATATAATGCATGTGTATCGTTTGTTAGGCGGGTACTCGTGGTTCCCGGGATACACCTGGACCATCACGCTGTGCGCCGGGTGCATGGCGCACGTCGGCTGGAGGTACACATTAGTATATAATGCATGTGTATCGTTTGTTAGGCGGGTACTCGTGGTTCCCGGGATACACCTGGACCATCACGCTGTGCGCCGGGTGCATGGCGCACGTCGGCTGGAGGTACACATTAGTATATAATGCATGTGTATCGTTTGTTAGGCGGGTACTCGTGGTTCCCGGGATACACCTGGACCATCACGCTGTGCGCCGGGTGCATGGCGCACGTCGGCTGGAGGTACACATTAGTATATAATGCATGTGTATCGTTTGTTAGGTGGGTACTCGTGGTTCCCGGGATACACCTGGACCATCACGCTGTGCGCCGGGTGCATGGCGCACGTCGGCTGGAGGTACACATTAGTATATAATGCATGTGTATCGTTTGTTAGGCGGGTACTCGTGGTTCCCGGGATACACCTGGACCATCACGCTGTGCGCCGGGTGCATGGCGCACGTCGGCTGGAGGTACACATTAGTATATAATGCATGTGTATCGTTTGTTAGGCGGGTACTCGTGGTTCCCGGGATACACCTGGACCATCACGCTGTGCGCCGGGTGCATGGCGCACGTCGGCTGGAGGTACACATTAGTATATAATGCATGTGTATCGTTTGTTAGGCGGGTACTCGTGGTTCCCGGGATACACCTGGACCATCACGCTGTGCGCCGGGTGCATGGCGCACGTCGGCTGGAGGTACACATTAGTATATAATGCATGTGTATCGTTTGTTAGGCGGGTACTCGTGGTTCCCGGGATACACCTGGACCATCACGCTGTGCGCCGGGTGCATGGCGCACGTCGGCTGGAGGTACACATTAGTATATAATGCATGTGTATCGTTTGTTAGGCGGGTACTCGTGGTTCCCGGGATACACCTGGACCATCACGCTGTGCGCCGGGTGCATGGCGCACGTCGGCTGGAGGTACACATTAGTAATAATAATAATAATAATAATAATAATTTATTCAATATAAAAACATATTACATTTATCACATTATTCAAAACTTAACATTTCCAGTACAAAAAATACATTTATTATGTTTCACAATTCATTTTTGAGAACATAGTATTTGATTACAATATAATAAGCAGTAGTAAATACCTACTATGAGCAAGCATAAGGATGAAAGATTTAAATAATGTGTAGCTACGGGCAGCTAAGCTAGGCATGAAGCCTGTGTTATAGCCACCAGTACCCTACTCACGCGAACAGTGCTTTAAATGATAAAAAGGGTATAACCGATAAGTAAATGTAGGTATATTATATAATATATATAATTTATACTATTATTTATTTATATATTAAAAAAAAATAGTATTAGTATATAATGCATGTGTATCGTTTGTTAGGCGGGTACTCGTGGTTCCCGGGATACACCTGGACCATCACGCTGTGCGCCGGGTGCATGGCGCACGTCGGCTGGAGGTACACATTAGTATATAATGCATGTGTATCGTTTGTTAGGCGGGTACTCGTGGTTCCCGGGATACACCTGGACCATCACGCTGTGCGCCGGGTGCATGGCGCACGTCGGCTGGAGGTACACATTAGTATATAATGCATGTGTATCGTTTGTTAGGCGGGTACTCGTGGTTCCCGGGATACACCTGGACCATCACGCTGTGCGCCGGGTGCATGGCGCACGTCGGCTGGAGGTACACATTAGTATATAATGCATGTGTATCGTTTGTTAGGTGGGTACTCGTGGTTCCCGGGATACACCTGGACCATCACGCTGTGCGCCGGGTGCATGGCGCACGTCGGCTGGAGGTACACATTAGTATATAATGCATGTGTATCGTTTGTTAGGCGGGTACTCGTGGTTCCCGGGATACACCTGGACCATCACGCTGTGCGCCGGGTGCATGGCGCACGTCGGCTGGAGGTACACATTAGTATATAATGCATGTGTATCGTTTGTTAGGCGGGTACTCGTGGTTCCCGGGATACACCTGGACCATCACGCTGTGCGCCGGGTGCATGGCGCACGTCGGCTGGAGGTACACATTAGTATATAATGCATGTGTATCGTTTGTTAGGCGGGTACTCGTGGTTCCCGGGATACACCTGGACCATCACGCTGTGCGCCGGGTGCATGGCGCACGTCGGCTGGAGGTACACATTAGTATATAATGCATGTGTATCGTTTGTTAGGCGGGTACTCGTGGTTCCCGGGATACACCTGGACCATCACGCTGTGCGCCGGGTGCATGGCGCACGTCGGCTGGAGGTACACATTAGTATATAATGCATGTGTATCGTTTGTTAGGCGGGTACTCGTGGTTCCCGGGATACACCTGGACCATCACGCTGTGCGCCGGGTGCATGGCGCACGTCGGCTGGAGGTACACATTAGTATATAATGCATGTGTATCGTTTGTTAGGCGGGTACTCGTGGTTCCCGGGATACACCTGGACCATCACGCTGTGCGCCGGGTGCATGGCGCACGTCGGCTGGAGGTACACATTAGTATATAATGCATGTGTATCGTTTGTTAGGCGGGTACTCGTGGTTCCCGGGATACACCTGGACCATCACGCTGTGCGCCGGGTGCATGGCGCACGTCGGCTGGAGGTACACATTAGTATATAATGCATGTGTATCGTTTGTTAGGCGGGTACTCGTGGTTCCCGGGATACACCTGGACCATCACGCTGTGCGCCGGGTGCATGGCGCACGTCGGCTGGAGGTACACATTAGTATATAATGCATGTGTATCGTTTGTTAGGCGGGTACTCGTGGTTCCCGGGATACACCTGGACCATCACGCTGTGCGCCGGGTCCATGGCGCACGTCGGCTGGAGGTACACATTAGTATATAATGCATGTGTATCGTTTGTTAGGCGGGTACTCGTGGTTCCCGGGATACACCTGGACCATCACGCTGTGCGCCGGGTGCATGGCGCACGTCGGCTGGAGGTACACATTAGTATATAATGCATGTGTATCGTTTGTTAGGCGGGTACTCGTGGTTCCCGGGATACACCTGGACCATCACGCTGTGCGCCGGGTGCATGGCGCACGTCGGCTGGAGGTACACATTAGTATATAATGCATGTGTATCGTTTGTTAGGCGGGTACTCGTGGTTCCCGGGATACACCTGGACCATCACGCTGTGCGCCGGGTGCATGGCGCACGTCGGCTGGAGGTACACATTAGTATATAATGCATGTGTATCGTTTGTTAGGCGGGTACTCGTGGTTCCCGGGATACACCTGGACCATCACGCTGTGCGCCGGGTCCATGGCGCACGTCGGCTGGAGGTACACATTAGTATATAATGCATGTGTATCGTTTGTTAGGCGGGTACTCGTGGTTCCCGGGATACACCTGGACCATCACGCTGTGCGCCGGGTGCATGGCGCACGTCGGCTGGAGGTACACATTAGTATATAATGCATGTGTATCGTTTGTTAGGCGGGTACTCGTGGTTCCCGGGATACACCTGGACCATCACGCTGTGCGCCGGGTGCATGGCGCACGTCGGCTGGAGGTACACATTAGTATATAATGCATGTGTATCGTTTGTTAGGCGGGTACTCGTGGTTCCCGGGATACACCTGGACCATCACGCTGTGCGCCGGGTGCATGGCGCACGTCGGCTGGAGGTACACATTAGTATATAATGCATGTGTATCGTTTGTTAGGCGGGTACTCGTGGTTCCCGGGATACACCTGGACCATCACGCTGTGCGCCGGGTGCATGGCGCACGTCGGCTGGAGGTACACATTAGTATATAATGCATGTGTATCGTTTGTTAGGCGGGTACTCGTGGTTCCCGGGATACACCTGGACCATCACGCTGTGCGCCGGGTGCATGGCGCACGTCGGCTGGAGGTACACATTAGTATATAATGCATGTGTATCGTTTGTTAGGCGGGTACTCGTGGTTCCCGGGATACACCTGGACCATCACGCTGTGCGCCGGGTGCATGGCGCACGTCGGCTGGAGGTACACATTAGTATATAATGCATGTGTATCGTTTGTTAGGCGGGTACTCGTGGTTCCCGGGATACACCTGGACCATCACGCTGTGCGCCGGGTCCATGGCGCACGTCGGCTGGAGGTACACATTAGTATATAATGCATGTGTATCGTTTGTTAGGCGGGTACTCGTGGTTCCCGGGATACACCTGGACCATCACGCTGTGCGCCGGGTGCATGGCGCACGTCGGCTGGAGGTACACATTAGTATATAATGCATGTGTATCGTTTGTTAGGCGGGTACTCGTGGTTCCCGGGATACACCTGGACCATCACGCTGTGCGCCGGGTGCATGGCGCACGTCGGCTGGAGGTACACATTAGTATATAATGCATGTGTATCGTTTGTTAGGCGGGTACTCGTGGTTCCCGGGATACACCTGGACCATCACGCTGTGCGCCGGGTCCATGGCGCACGTCGGCTGGAGGTACACATTAGTATATAATGCATGTGTATCGTTTGTTAGGCGGGTACTCGTGGTTCCCGGGATACACCTGGACCATCACGCTGTGCGCCGGGTGCATGGCGCACGTCGGCTGGAGGTACACATTAGTATATAATGCATGTGTATCGTTTGTTAGGCGGGTACTCGTGGTTCCCGGGATACACCTGGACCATCACGCTGTGCGCCGGGTGCATGGCGCACGTCGGCTGGAGGTACACATTAGTATATAATGCATGTGTATGGTTTGTTAGGCGGGTACTCGTGGTTCCCGGGATACACCTGGACCATCACGCTGTGCGCCGGGTGCATGGCGCACGTCGGCTGGAGGTACACATTAGTATATGATGCATGTGTATCGTTTGTTAGGCGGGTACTCGTGGTTCCCGGGATATTTGAGTGCGATCATCTGTTAGTTATTCGGCGAGGTACCGGACATGAGTATCAAACTCGTATGACAATGAGTGTTGTATAGTGTTGTGTTGTGTTGGGCAGGTTCCGTGCGCAGAAGCGCAACCTGCGTCCGCAGCAGTTCTACGGGCTGTGCCGCAACTACGTGCAGCCGCGCTACGACGCAGACCCCGACCCTGAACACGACCAACACCAGCGACCTAACACCAACACCGCCACAGATACCGACTGAACACCCACACCCGCACTTGGGTCTGTATTATAGACCGACTTGTTTATCAAAAATAAACCTTCCAAATTCAATCGTCCAATATCGAAACTTAATATTTGAATGATATTCTATTACGGACCTCGTGCGTACACTGTTAAGAGCACTCAATTCGCCATACTTTTCATACAAAACGTCTGTACTTATTATGGAACATTTTTCGTTAGATGTTTTGAACAAATTAGTATCTTGTGCACTATATCTAGCCGTGTATCTAGGCGAAATTAAAAAAAAGTGTGAAACAAATTCAGTAAAAGCCTCCGAAAAACAGCGTTTTTGCTAAAATTTTACCTGAACTTTGGCCATATCTAATGTACCTATAAATTTTAAAAGTAAAGAATACATTTATATACCGGGCTTGCAAATGTATTGGAGATTCTAAATAACTAACTTTTTTTTCACAAACTTGTAAGATTTTTTCACAATAAGTATACGCCTGGAACAAGTTTTATGTTGCGAAATCATGAATGACGACCTAGCGAAGGGGCCGCGAGTGATCAGCGGAATTTACTGACTGATAACCGAGGGAGAGAGAAAAAGAGAGACAGCATTCTGATGCTGTCTCTCTTTTTTCGCAGTCAAATAATACGTTGGATGAAACAACAAGCTTTTAGACTATGCTTGCGTTGAAGTTGCGCCGGCCACAGAGGGCCGTCTTAAGGAAATCGATGTCTAAATCACTTATCAAAATTTACTATGGATACTTTTTATCCCTTATATATTTTTGTTACATGAGTGTGTATTTAATATCATAATTAAGTATTATGATTATCAAAGCTAAATCGCAATAAGTATCAGCATTTTACAACTCCTAAACTAAACTAGGAAGTACAAGTATTTGTTTACACAATATATTCACCTACATGTTGCTACAGTGAATTGCTTTTTTTTGGACTATAATGCTAGGTATACCTTCTTTTTGAGTTGATTTTGCATAATAATATTACATGTGACTACTACCAGTGTGTTTTATGTATAAAGTATTTTATATTTTTCGTTTTATGCTCCTTTGATTTTACTATTCCATTCAGTGTGACTCATAGCTAAATAAAATATTTAATATTATGAATTTATTTATTTTGCATACTATAATATTATAATCAGTGTTGTAATACTAGAGTTTAAGAAAAGCTGTGTAAGAATTCTCATTCGTTCTTGTTACATTGCATAACAATATTGTATCTTATTTTCTTTATGTACCTGCTGCATGCTGACTCCTACATATTTTCACATAATGTACTGTCGTGAACGAGGGGCAACTGCTCTCAGATATCGCAAATAAGGAGCTTTGGATGTTATGGTGTTAGTAGTGTTTTTAAAATATATTTTGGAAACACATTAAATGTGTCCCATATTCAAGGTGTAACTGTACCTACGTACAATGCCTTTCACGAATCAACTCTCATATAACCATGTTTAAAAAGGTGATTTAATGCATCCAACATTTCATACAAAAAAACGTCGAGTAAAATGTACCACAACAATAAAAATCCTATCACAAAAAATCATTTGTATATTCAAAATTTTATGAATTTTTTTATTTTGTGAATGTACTCATTTAAGTATTTTATAATGTATCACTCTCATCACATTTGTATGTAGTTCATATTACGGGGAAACACATTGTGAAATGTAAATATACATTAATTCATATTTTATTTGTTACCTGTAATTTAATTAAGTCAATAAAGTATATTGTTACTATCAAAGACTTTTCATTTCAAAATAAAAATAGATAGTGCTTAAAATAAAGTTTCTCAATCATAATATATTAATAATTGTATTTTTACTAAAAATAAATGGTATTTCACAATCATCACAGAAATATAAATGAGATCAACATAAGATCCCCATCTAACTTAACATATTTAATACATAGTTGTACACAAGATTCATTGTAATTAAATAATCGTGTGATGTGTAGATGCGTCAGCGCGGCGCGGGCGCCGATGGCGGCTCGGCTGGAGGTTCTGGTTTCTTCACCACTAGCTTCTTTAATCGAGACTTTGGTTGTTTACCTAAAACAAATACAAATTAAATTATAGAGAGTAACAAGATGTATGTTATGTTACCAAGACAGTATTATGTTGCCTCAACTCTTTCTGGGTACGAAGATAAATTCACCGGCATTGAATTTAGCACAAGCTCGACATTTCATACAACAGATTTTCTATACATTAATATTAGCTTTTTGCACTGTATTGAATATCGTTTCTATCTAAAAGAGCCAGCTTGCAGACATTGTTGTCATTTTAAATGTTCATTTCGACCGAAACAATTTTCTGGGTGCTCGATAACCTATATAACCTATGGTCAGAAATATGATCTTACGTCCAGATTTGGCGTGTGAGGTAGATTGTTTGGTGTGTGTGTGCAGGTTGGGCAGGTCGTGGTGCAGCATGGTGCGCAGCGTGGTGCGCGGCACTCGCAGCTGGATGGAGCGCGCGCGCAGCGACAGCGCCGGCGCCGCCTCCAGCGACGCCATCACCTCCTCCATACGACTACTCCTGGTGCACACAAACAAACATACTAGTGTACTTTATTCATAAATTACTAGCTGTCCCCCAGGTTCCCAGGATAAAAAGTAGCCTATGCCCTTCTCTATACCATAGGCTATCTCCGCTATCTGCATGCCAAATTTCATTCATAATGATCGTTTGAGTAGTTGGGGTGTAACAAACAAACAAACTTTCGCATTTATAATATTTGTTAGGATATACACAAGTAGATAAAAATGTATATCACTGCACTTTAGTCTTTAATTAATATACTGATTAAAATGGTCACATTGTTTGATGATGACAATAAGGTGACGTTATTCATGTGACTATTTAATCAGTATATTAGTTTAATTAGCATTTTATGACTCTTGTCGTAAGTCTTTAAAATAAATTCACTAATTAGGCACTCATAACAATCTCTGGTAATTTAATATTTTCGAGAATGACAGGCTTAATGATACCATACCAAACCATATCAAACAAACCTGTTGATAGGTCGTCCTGGTCTGGGTGCATCACACACACTCCCTGTTGCAAACAGCTTGCGCTCCCACGCCATCAATGTATTCTTAGCTGGAGGTTCACGCCCAAATCTCTGCCGAAAATCCTGCTTGATCTGTATTGAAATATTCAATAATTTGTTACCATAATATCAACCATAAGCTAAAAGCATGTCAGTTTTATACAGAACACAACATTGAAACTTATTTTCTCATTTGCAGTTTTATCCCAGATCCCATTTACAAATAATAATAATAAATTCATTTATTTCTTTAGATAACATAAATCGAATGGGTTAGAAAATGTCTTATTTCTTGTTTTGTCTTTTTTTTAAGGCTACATGTTCATGATGTAGATATAATATATTTGCTTCCAATATACTATACCAAATATCGAGTCAATCTGACCACTGGAAGTAGGTGAAATTCAAATTCTACCCGAACCACCCAAACAAACATTGTTACATACATGCATTGCAAGTTAAATAAAAGCTTGTAAAAACAATTATTATTTTATAACTGCGAGCCTGCTGGCATAGATACCTCTGTAAATATGTTGTGTTAGTGCTTACTTGACTCACGCTGCATCTGTTTCTTTTCCTCTCGTGGACCCACACAGCTGCTAGTAGTCTCTCTTCAATACTAAATGCGGAAGTATCAACACCAGTCTTTGTTACAAGCTTTTTCTTACTTTTTGCACATATTGGTGGTTGTACTTCAGTTTCCGATAATCTAGGATTGTCGTCCGGTTGTGTAACATTCGTATTATGTGCTATAATCTGTTCATACTGCTCATTTTGTGTAGGTACATGGATATTTTGATTCTTTGAATGATCCAGGTGCACATATACACATTGTTGATAATCATTGTCGTGATATAATGTTTGATTTGGGCAGTGGTACATATTAACTCAGTAAATTATAAGATTTCATTCACAAATAAAGTAAAATTTTACTTTCTTAGTTTTATAGAATAATCACTCAGTTCTGTGGTGCTTGAAGCTCGCAGTTCCCCTCCAGATACAAAGTACCTTAATTTAATTGATGAGAACACCTCCCTCCCTACTCGAATGGGTAAACTTGCCTGACAGACAGTCACGTACAAACAAACCATGAGTACAAACAAACAGCTATGAATGTCTTGCCCTGAGGTCACGTATTCTTTTACTATTAAATTTTGTCACGTACCTACATACAATTACTGGCGACAATTAGTCTGACTTAGTCACGACACTGTGTACCACCTTAAATGAATGTAAGTAAATACAAAATATACAGGCAAAGCAAAATATACTGCAATACTATTTGTTTTGTTGACAGCAAAAGAATAATACACAAACTGTCACAAACTAAGTAGAGATACTATACTACGAATAATATCAATATAATATTAGCAAATTGGCCATGGTTGTTGTTAACAGTGTTGCCATATGAAGGAGTCTCGAAATCTGTATTTACGACGGAGTTTTCTTATGATACCTCTATCTATGCTCAAAATACCTGTCAAGTCATGAACTTAAAGCACTTATTACACGTTCCTATTTTTAGGATCCTAACTAGGAAATAGGAACGTGTAATCGCAGAAAGAACGGTTAGTGTCCTAAGTAGTGAGATAGGAAGGTCCCAACCGCTCTGCTTCCTTAAACAGGAAAGTGTAATCGCGTCGCTCCGATTTAGGACGTTTAGGGATGTAACATTGTTCTTCAAAACATCGATGTTTTGAAATAATTATATAAGGCTTCTAAAGTCTTGGCGTATATTTTGAGGGATGAATGTATAGGTCATTAGTAATCATAAAACAATAATAGAATAATAATCCGTACAATATATAATTATTTCAAAACATCGATGTTTTGAAATAATTATATAAGGCCCTTCTAAAGTCTTGGCGTATATTTTGAGGGATGAATGTATAGGTCATTAGTAATCAAGAAACAATAATAGAAAAATAATCCGTACATTGAAACTACTTCATTATTTATAAATTAATACTTGGTAATTACTTACATAAAGTTCAATTTTGTTTTATTTTAACATAAAGGAGCTCATTTGTATTCATTGAAATTTTAATTTGTGTGATCGGTTTGAGAGAATAAAAAACTTAAAACATCGGAAGAACATCGACGTAAGTATAGTTATATTTTTTTTAAATCGACCTTTGTTACATCCCTACGAGTCGTCCGTCCCGCTTTATGTATAGTTGCTATACTCTTTGCCGCGTCCTAGTTAGAAAGCAAGATAGTGTAGTGTAATAAGTAGCTTCCTGCTTCCTTGTTAGAACCATCCTAGTTAGGATCCTAAAAATAGGAACGTGTAATAAGTGCTTAAGGTTCAAATTGGTTCGCAGTTTGACAGGTATTTTTAACATAGAGAGTTAGAGGTATCATAATGTAGTGTGTAGTCATGTGTAACCTTTAAATAGCGTGACTTAAGATAAATAAATGCATTCACAACGGAGCACTCGTGGTTTCAATACGTTCCCGGTTCCCACAGTACATGGCGACCCTGCCAGTCGGCGCACTGTAGCCATGCGCCCGCGTTCGCGCCCGCGTGTCTCGCGATAACATAACATTTGAAGAATAATTTTACCATCGTTAAAATGAAGAAATCAACAAAATCATAAGAAGACATTATCAGAAGATTTTAAGAAATAATTATGAAGATAAATAAGAAGCTAAAATTAATAAATTGAGAAAAAAATAATTATAAATAAACCATTATGAAGAAAGAAGAACATTACCTAACTATGAAGAAAAAAACAACAATATATACATATACCTATCAAGAATGAAGACACAAAATGCTATAATAATTAGAAGAAAGAAGAATTGAAGGAGCGGTGTCCAGGGTTTTCCCGGCCCACGGAGTCCAGGGTATAGCCCGGCCCAATCATCATGGTTTGCAGAGCAATCAACCTTCGTGCCTTCATGCCTTCGTGCCTCACCTTCGTGTCTACGTCTACCACATCGTCGTTTGCGCCTAGGAGCTGGGACACACGACGTGCATCCGGAAAACATCAAAAGAAAATGTAATCTTTAAAATTAGTAAGTGGCTCTTATTGATTTATTTTAACAAACGATAGGTCATTGGGTTATTAGTAGTATAATTACAGAAATATTCTATTTTAAATGAGCAGAATTGTAACTTTATTTTAATACGTCTAAAAATAAACAATGATAGAGTACCTAGTTAATTTTAAGAAAAGTTTTGTCAGTATTTTTTTTTCTTTCTGTCACTTAATGAATTTAGTTTAACGGATAAATAGTGAACATTTTTTTTATGGATAGGCTTAATCTAATATATGAAGCCCTAAAGAGCATATGTGAAAATATAAGAAAATTAGGACCTAAGAGGAGAAAGGAATGCATAGGCGTTAATAAATTCGAGAATGCCGAAGCATTATACAATGAATATAAGCAAATTTTAGGAGAATTTAATAACGAAAGTATATATAATGCAGAGTTATCGGGTTATTTATCGGGTTATACCTTAGAACTTGTTTGTAAAAGTATCGAGGATACTTACGAGAAAATTTTACGATATAAGGGTTTAAATAGAATCAAAATGGAGACTTTTGATTTAAAAACAGCTAGTTCATTAATTCCCATGATGGATGGTAAAGAGGATACTACTGAACGGATCATAGACGGTGTTGAGATGTATAATAGATGTTTAAAATCGGACGATAATAGGCAATTACTAATTTCTTTTGTTTTAAAAATGAGATTAACAAAAACAGCAAAACTAAAATTAAAAACAGAATATACAAGTGTACAACTTATGATTGATGATATGAGACAATTTTTACTTACAAAAAAATCGGCAAATTCTTTATTGTCTCAGATAAACAACATGTCACAAAATAGCATGACAATTGTAGAGTATGGTAGTAAGCTGGAGGAGCTTTTTATGGAACTTACTATAGCACAAGCCGATGGGAACCAAAAGGCAAGTGCAATTCTAAGCCCCATCAATGAAAAGATGGTACTAAAAAGATTTGCTGATGGTCTTAGGAATAGGCGGGTAAGTACCATTATATCAGCTAGGAACTACACCGAGCTTAAGGACGCCGTGCGTGCAGCCCAAGATGAGGAGCTGTCACGCCCTGGATTTTCAGAACAAGGTGCAGTAAATACATATTTACGAGGTACAAATAAAAACATATTTTATAGGAACTCTAGGTACAGTCGAGGTCGCGGTAATTTCCATCGTGGTCAGCCACAGCAGCAACACAGAGGCAATCAGCATCATGCTCATTATATACCAGCTTCTCGTGGTTATGGGTACAACAACCGCGGAAGAACATACCACGCTGACAACCGTGGTTATACGAGACCGAATAGAGGTAACTTTAAAAATAATAGAGTTTCATTTAATAGAGGAGGTCAACGTAACATGTATTACGCGTTAGAGAACAACGGAACGGAGAGAGAGTCGACTGAAGAAGAAAATGTGCATTTAAATCAGTTTTTTCGAGTCTAACTATGTTTTCACATGCGAAGGTTTGGATTACATTTATTTATATTTTGGAGATCGAAGGTGTACGTTTTTAATAGATACAGGCGCATCATTATCAATAATTCGGAGTGAGATAGTTGAAAGACACGTTAAATTATTTCAAGATAGTACAGTCATAAACGGAATAGGTGGAAAAGTTCAAGCTAAATGCTTCGCATATATTCCATTACAGTCTGAAAACGGTGAAGGATTTCACCACAAGTTATATTTATTTGATACCATACCTTGCGCTGCTGACGGTATTATCGGTTTAGACTTTCTTAGAACTTATAATGCAAACATAAACTTACCGACCAACCAACTTACATTACAATGTAATCATAAAGTTTATAAATTAAATATACATACACGAAATAATTCCTACGTAGATTCAAAAGATTATGTAACTATACCAGCAAGGAGTGAATCAATTCATTACATAGATATAAATAAAAACATATTTAAAGACTGTGTGGTGTATACGAAACAATTAGATGAGCATATTTTTATGGCAGGAAGTATTGTAAAGCCAAATAGAGGTAAAATTCCATTAAAAATATTAAATACCAGTGAAAAGTCGGTCAGAATTTCAAAGAATAATTTAGTTCAACAACATGATTTTGATTATTTAGAGAATTATAATATATGTTCATTCAATGAATCTCAAAAAAAGGTAGAACGCGTTAAAAAATTATTACCAGAGTTAAAATTATCGCATTTAAATTCAAACGACAGGAAAGAAATAGAGATTATTTGTGCAAAGTATGCCGACATATTTTTTTTAGATGGCGATAAGCTTGGTACAGCAAAAGTACTTGAGCAAAGTATTAGTGTGAAACCAAATACAAAACCTGTTTATATTAAACCTTATCGCCTTCCGGAGTCGATGAAGCCAGAGATTAATAGGCAAGTCAAGAGGATGTTAAGTGACGATATAATTGAGCCCACAAATAGTGAATGGAATAGTCCAATATTATTAGTACCTAAAAAATCAGATGGATCTAAAAAATGGCGTTTAGTTATAGATTATAGAAAAGTTAATGAATCCATACAAGATGATAAATTTCCATTACCAAATATTACTGAAATTTTAGATTCACTTTCAGGAAGTATATGTTTTAGTCATCTCGATTTGCATCAAGGTTTTTTCCAATGTAGTTTAAAGCCAGAGAGTAGGAACATTACTAGCTTTGCTACAGGTCAGGGACAGTTCCAAATGAAACGTTTACCGATGGGATTAAAAATAAGCCCTAGCGCTTTCTCTAGAGTCATGTCAATAGCGATGTCAGGTCTTACTTACGATAAATGCTTTATTTATTGCGATGATTTAATTGTTTTTGGGAGAAATTCGCAAATTCACAATAAAAACTTAATTGACGTATTCGAACGACTTAGGAAAATGAACCTTAAGCTCAATCCAAATAAATGCGATTTTATGAAAACACAATTGTTATATTTAGGACATGTAGTATCGGCGAACGGCGTATTGCCCGATCCCGATAAGATAATAGTATTGCAAAAATATCCGGTGCCAAAAAACGCAGATGAAGTCAGGCGATTTGTAGCTTTTTGTAATTACTATCGAAAATTTATTAAATCATTTGCAGAAATTACAATACCTTTGAACAAATTATGTCGAAAAAATGAATCATTTTTATGGACCGATGAATGTCAGAAATGTTTCGAGATTCTTAAAAGTAAGTTATCTTCACCACCCATTTTGCAATACCCAGATTTTTCGAATGAAAATAATTTCATTCTACAGACTGATGCATCTGGATTCGCGATTGGTAGTGTATTATGTAATAAGGATTTAAAGCCAATAGCATACGCCAGTAGACCATTAAATAAAGCAGAATTAAATTATCCAACAATACAAAAATAATTGTTAGCTATCGTTTGGAGTATAAAGTATTTTAGACCCTATTTGTATGGGAAAAAGTTCACTATTATGACAGATCATAAACCACTCATTTACTTGTTTGGTATGAAAGATCCGTCAACGAGACTATTGAAATTTAGGCTGCAATTGGAAGAATACGATTATGATATTATATACATTAAAGGTAGTGATAACGTAGTAGCAGATGCACTGAGTAGGGTGACAATAAGCTCAGAAGAATTAAAATCAATGAATGATAAAATAACAGCTATGGTCATAACTAGAGCACAAAGAGCAAAGATTAATCAACAAAATAGTGATATTAGGGAAAACACGAGTTCTATTAGTATACCTGTCGAACCGAGGTTAGGCCAACCGAGAGTCGCAGAGATATTAAGAAAACCAAGTGACTATGTAGAGTTAAAGTTTGTTAAAGGAAAAGATTTAAATAAGAAAAATATAACTTATGAGGAACGATGTTTTGTTTATGTTGAAAATGAATTAATTTTATACATCAATCTTAATTACATGTCGCACTTTACGCGAGTCGAATTTGCGAACATATTAAGCAATTGTTGTAAGAAAATAAATATTGAAAAGATTTGTATAATTAAAAACGAATATAATATAAAATTTATAAAAGAATTAATAGACGAAATAAAGAGTAGAGACAAGTGGTCCGGACCACAGATAAATATTCTTAGAGGAATAAAACGAGTCTTAGATAATGACGAAAAAGCGTACATACTACATGACTATCATTTACTGCCCACGAGCGGACATGCAGGTGTGAGGCGTATGATAAATAATATAAAAGGTAAATATTTTTGGCCAGGTTTAGAAAACGATGTGCGAAAGTACGTGAGCAAGTGTCAAAAGTGTCAAACCAGTAAGTATACTAAAAATACTATAGAACCGATGATCGTGACAACCACGGCGGCGAGTGCCTTCGAAAAGGTATATTTAGATTTAGTGGGTCCATTAGATAAGGATTTAGATGATAATGTTTACATATTAAGTTTGCAGTGTGAACTGAGTAAGTACGTGGAGGCGTATCCAATTAAACGAAAAGACACGGTAAGTGTTGCAAGAGCATTTGTAAATAATTTTATTCTTAGGTATGGTTTACCAAAAACCATTGCTACGGATCGAGGTACAGAGTTCATGTCAGAAACAATGACTGAAGTATGCAAATTACTACAGATTGAAAAGGTAAATTCTACATCTTATCATCATCAATCATTAGGTGCACTAGAGAATACACATAAACACCTAGCTGCATTTTTAAGAGCTCAATGTGACGGACATACTGAGACTTGGAGTCAATAGCTTCAATATTGGTGTTTCTCGTATAATACTACGGTACATACAGAGACTAGGTATACACCGTTTGAATTAGTGTTTGGTAAATCATGTAATTTACCTAACAATTTAACTAATGATATCGTAGAGCCTTTATATAACTCCGATAACTATGCATTAGAACTAAAGTATAGGATACAATTAGCAAATAGGGAAGCTAGAAATAATTTATTATTAAGGAAAATGGAAAGAAAATGTTCATATAATAGAAAGAGTAATCCTGTAGTTTATAAGAAAGGAGATTTAATATTATTAAGGAATGAAACTGGAAAAAAGTTAGATAAGTTGTTTGATGGTCCATATCCAGTATTACATGAAAATGAACCAAATGTAACTATATTAAAAAATGGTAGATCTGAAATTGTTCATAAAAATAGAACAAAGCGATATGTAACTTAGTATAGTACCTTTAATAATCCTTATTTAGTTTAAGTGTTGTAACTTTGTTATCGGATCCGTGACACTTTGTTTCTTTTAGCTCATAAATTATGATAAGGTATAGGATTGAAACGTGCCAGGGCAATGGACAGAATCGGAAATTATTTTACTATATAAAAAGGGCGACCCTAAAGATATAGGAAACTACCGACCGATAAGCTTAATGTCTTGCTTGTACAAACTCTTTGCATCCTGTTTACTAAACAGAATATCGCCACAAATAGACTCATGCCAACCAATGGAACAAGCGGGATTTAGAAGTGGATTTAGCACAACAGATCATATTCACACCGTAGACCAGGTCATCGAAAAGTATGTAGAATATAGAAAACCGCTCTACATAGCTTTTGTCGACTATAAGAAAGCTTTCGACTCTATCTCTCATAATAGCATCTGGGAAGCATTAAACAAACAAAAGGTAAACGCAAAGTACATAAATATTATTAAAAACATATATGTTAATTGTACTAGTAGAGTCAGGCTAGATAGAGTGGGCACCAGCATCAGCATTAATCGAGGAGTCAGACAAGGCGACCCTATATCACCGAAACTATTTATAGCTGTCTTACAAAATGTAATGGAAGATTTACCGTGGTCAAAGCAAGGAATTAATGTGAATGGGAAATATCTAAGCCACCTACGCTTTGCAGACGATATCGTCGTGTTCTCTGATAGCCCATATAAGCTCAACACTATGATTAACGAACTTCAGACAGCTAGTGTTCAAGTAGGCCTGGAAATGAATTTAGGAAAAACAAAAATCATGACGAACAGCGAGATGACGCCAGTACTAGTCAACCAAGTGCCACTTGAGTGCGTAGAGAGCTACATTTACCTTGGAAAACAAATTTCATTTAGAAAAGATCGAAATATAGAGGAAATAGACAGGAGAGTAGCTATTACGTGGAGAAAGTACTGGGCACAAAAGGAGATTTTCAAATCGCAACTACCGATTAAATTGAAAAGAATAATTTTGGACACAACAATTTTACCTTGTCTAACCTATGGGTGCCAAACGTGGATTTATGATCACAAGGCAAGACACAAAATACAAACAACTCAGAGGGCGATGGAAAGGAGCTGTTTAAATATAAAACTGAGAGATAGAGTAAGAAACATAAAAATTCGGAAAATAACCAAGGTAAAGGATGCTCTACACTTCTCTCAAAGTCTCAAATGGAGATGGGCAGGCCATGTTGGGAGATACGGTGACAATAGATGGACAATTAACATCACAAAATGGAAAGGACCGCATGGTGTGAGAAGTAGAGGTCGCCCAAGCGCCCGGTGGCAAGACGAGATTATATCCGTTGCAGGAAGAGACTGGACGAACACTGCTAAGGATAGGGATAAATGGAATTCTTTGGGGGAGGCTTTTACCCTGAGGGGGTCCACGTTAGAAGGAGAAGAAATTAAATGAGTTAATATTTAAAAAAAAAAAAAAAAAAAAAAAAACGGTGGAATCAAATAAAGCTCTATTATGTTTATTATGTTATAGGATTGAATAAACACTTCAAATATTGTTTTTTTAAGTTTTGATTTTTTTTAAGAGACTTGTTGAAATTTAAACTTATCGATGTTTGACATTTCAGTTGATATATTAGTGTACTTGAATTTTAGTAGGAATGTTAGTAAAGAGTGTTATGATTTTGAATAGATAATCACCAAAGTTTTTTTTTTTTTAAGATAGTTGATTAAGTATAATTAGTTTTGAAATTTGTGTATCTTTTTTTTTTTTAATGTTATTAGTATAAAAAAATAAGAATGTATCTTAATTTACATTTTATTTTTTTCTTTTAGGGGGAAGATGTAGTGTGTAGTCATGTGTAACCTTTAAATAGCGTGACTTAAGATAAATAAATGCATTCACAACGGAGCACTCGTGGTTTCAATACGTTCCCGGTTCCCACAGTACAATAAGAAAACTCCTAATTATAACCAATTTGAACCTTGTTGACGATTTGACAGGTATTTTGAGCATAATAATATTTAATCTGTCTAAAACACGCCCATTCCGTGCAAATTAAACTATGACTGTTAGTATTTTTGCACGGTTTCGAACGTGAGCTACGGCAGGGGATTCCCCAATATTACCCATGTGGTGGCCATGAAATGAAATAACATTTCTGACTAATAGACTAAAAAAATGGTTAATATTTAATAGAACGAAAGAAAAATATCATAGTGTGGTATGAGGTTAAGTCTGTACATAAATCCGTATCAAATTCCGTAATCATGGTTCATCCATATTGGATGTCCAAAATCCGTACAAATACGGACAAATCCATATATAGGGCAACACTGGTTGTTAGATTTCATCACGTATGATTTCATTGACGGCCGGAACAGCTCATGCTGTCATTGATGTCAAACCACTAACCAGTGAAGTTAGGGCTGCGGCTGCGTTCGGTTATTTCGCCGTGTGATCGTCGTCGGGCGATCACACGGCGAATTAAGTAACTGAACGCAGCCCAGGCAGTAATCTAATCTAATCTAATCTAATAATATATATAAAATGCTTTTGTGGGTACGTAAATACGCAGTTTTCTCAATCACCACCAACCCCAAGCAACTTCCCGTTGGGGTGGTAAATACCCCTTGGTCTCCAGGTGGTAGTAAGGGAGTTTAGTCGCGGTGGGTGGAAGGGGGTGGTTGTGGGTGGCGAAAATGTTAAAAAATATATTGCTGTCCTTTTCTAACGCATGAGGACTTCTGAAAAGATCTCAAAATTTCTGGAATGGAAAGTTCCAAAATGTGTAAAACGGTTATAATCGATCTGGAATGTTCTAGAAAGTTCAACAAATATCTGGAATGATCTAGAAAATTCTAGAGTGAATGCAAACTATTATAATCGATATAGCATGTTTTGAGAAAGTTCTACAAATTTCTGGCTTCATCTAGAAAGTGCCAAAATGTCCAAAACTGTTATTATCGAGTTAGAATGTTCGAGAACGTTCTAGAAATTTCCAGAATGATCTGGAAAGTTACAAAATTAGTGCAATTGATTATGATCGATTTAGAATGTTCGAGAAATTTCTTGAATGATCTAGAAAGTTCCAAAATGAGTAAAACGGTTATAATTTATCTGGAGTGTTCTAGAAAATTCTAGAATGAATGCAAACTATTATAATCGATATAGAATATTTGAGAAAGCTCTAAAAAATTCTGGTTTCATCTAGAAAGTTCCAAAATGTCCCAAAACTGTTATTATCGAGTAAGAATGTTCGAGAACGTTCTAGAAATTTTCCGAATTATCTGGGAAGTTCATAAATGAGTGCAATTTATTATGATCGAGAATTTTTGGATTGGTCTGGAAAGTTCCAAAATGTGTATGAGTGTTATTTTTGATCTATAAAAATCAAATCAAAGTGAT
This sequence comes from Polyploca ridens, assembly GCA_951394255.1. NCBI lineage: Eukaryota > Metazoa > Arthropoda > Insecta > Lepidoptera > Drepanidae > Polyploca > Polyploca ridens. Next base: position 14,631,008 of record OX596263.1, on the reverse strand, counting down.
GTACATCTAAATATTCTAGATCTGGTACTGGAAATTTCGGTAAGTACATAAATCGAAATTCAGTGACTTTTCGTCAGTTCAATTGTGATTGCAGTCGACTAAAAAAAAGAACAAACTATTTGAATGTTCTGGAAAGTCTCTCAATATCGAAAATATAAATCTATAATATGTTAAAAAATGTATCCTTATATATTTTTCATACCATTAAACATGCGATGTATTTTAACCCGAGCAACTCCGGGTTTCGCTGCTAGTAATATATATAAAATGCTTTTGTGGGTACGTAAATACGCAGTTTTCTCAATCACCACCAACCCCAATCAACTTCCCGTTGGGGTGATAAATACCCCTTGGTCTCCAGGTGGTAGTAAGGGAGTTTGGTCGCGGTGGGTGGAAGTGGGTGGTTGTGGGTGGCGAAAATGTTAAACCATATATTTCTGTCCTTTTCTAACGCATGAGGACTTCTGAAAAGATCTAAAAAATTCTGGAATGGTCTAGAAAGTTCCAAAATGTGTAAAACGGTTATAATCGATTTGGAATGTTCTAGAAAGTTCAACAAATATCTGGAATGATCTAGAAAATTCTAGAGTGAATGCAAACTATTATAATCGATATAGAATGTTTGAGAAAGTTCTATGAATTTTCTGGCTTCATCTAGAAAGTTCCAAAATGTCCAAAACTGTTATTATCGAGTTAGGATGTTCAAGAACGTTCTAGAAATTTCCCGAATGATCTGGAAAGTTCCAAAATGGGTGCAATTTATTATGATCGATTTAGAATGGTCGAGAAAGTTCTATAAATTATCCGAATGATCTGGAATGTTCCAAAATGAGTGCAATTGATTATGATCGATTTAGAATGTTTGAGAAATTTCTTGAATGATCTAGAAAGTTCCAAAATGAGTAAAACGGTTATAATTGATCTGGAATGATCTAGAAACTTCTAGAATTAATGCAAACTATTATAATCGATATAGAATGTTTGAGAAAGTTCAACAAATTTCTGGCTTCATCTAGAAAGTTCCCAAATGTGCAAAACTGTTATTATCGAGTTAGAATGTTCGAGAACGTTCTAGACATTTTCCGAATGATCTGGAAAGTTCCAAAATGAGTGCAATTTATTATGATCGATTAGAATGTTCGAGGAAGTTCTAGAAATTTCTAGAATGATCTAGAAAGTTCCAAAATGAGTGCAATTGATTATTATCGATTTAGAATGTTCGACAAAGTTCTAGAAATTTCTAGAATGATCTAGAAAGTTCCAAAATGAGTGCAATTGATTATGATCGATTTAGAATGTTCGAGAAATTTCTAGAATGATCTAGAAAGTTCCAAAATGTCCAAAACTGTTATTATCGAGTTAGAATGTCGAGGAAGTTCTAGAAATTTCTAGAATGATCTAGAAAGTTCCTAAATGAGTGAAATTTATTATGATCGATTTAGAATGATCGAGAAAGTTCTAGAAATTTTCCGAATGATCTGGAGTGTTACAAAATAGAAAAACGATTCGATCGATTTAGAATGTTCGAGGAAGTTCTAGAAATTTCTAGAATGATCTAGAAATTTCCAAAATTAGTGAAATTTATTATGATCCATTTAGAATGTTCGAGAAAGTTCTAGAAAATTCTAAAATGACGACAATTTATTATAAGCGACTTAAAATGTTCGAGAAAGTTTTAGACATTTCTAGAATTATCTAGAAAATTTTAAAATAAGTGCTATTTATTATAAACGATTTAAAATGTTCGAGAAAGTTCTAAATATTTCTAGAATGATCTAGAAAATTCTAAAATGAGTAGATATACTCTATATACACCACATGTTTAATGCCCGAATAAGTCTCTCAATATCAAAAATAGAAATCTATCATATCTATGTTAAAAAAAATATTCTTATATATGTTTATACCATTAAACATGCGATGTATTTTAACCCGAGCAACGCCGGGTTTCGCTGCTAGTTTAAATTAAAAACTTTACAAGTAAAAACAGATAGAAGTAAATGACAAATCGATATATCGATATTTTCAGATATCTTCGGTTAGGTCCTTGAAATAATTTAGAACAAAAATTCGAGATATCAATTACGACGCGCGTTGTAAAAGGCATCATATTCTTCCCTTGGAGTTCCGGCGAACTGTCGCGGATGTAACTCTCCTAATGAAGATTGCAAGAGGACATATAGATTCCCTTCTTTACTAGCGAACATACATTTATGTGTCCCTAGTAGGTCTCAAAGACATCCAGCTCGTTTACATTCCCAATGCAACTACAAACTACAGGCAGAATACATTCTTTTGCAGAGCCGGCAGGCATTTTAATAGTGCTATAAATGAACCTTTAGATTTATTTAACACAAGTACTAATCAGGCAAAGTGTTTATATTCCAACTCATACTTCGATTTCTCAACACGCTAGCTTTTATTTCATTTAAAATGTTTGTTTAACTGTTCACCTCTTCTCTATTAACTCTTCTGTATTAGTCTTTGTATGTGAAAACTGAATTGCTTTTAGTATCTATTTCTTCTACTTGTTTTAGTTATTGTAAGCTGTTTGTTTTCCAAAAAAATAAAATAAAATATCTTTTCTCGTAGATTCTTTAGTCATCAAAAAAGTTTTGTAATTAATTTATGTAGTAAGCTCTCGTTTTTTGATACCAACGTACCAAAAAACTATTCAATTTATTTATTGTGAACATAGGTACAATACAATGTTGGTAAATAAAAATTGGCAATGTATTTAAGTCGTTCAAACTATGTACACGCACTTTGTTTCAAGGTATTTTGCCCGCACTCATGCTCAAAGCTCTAGGACAGTCGCTCTTTTAATCTTCTAACTCTATGGTTTATATATATTTTTAAACGTTACCGTTAGAACGTATTTTATTGATGTCAATATCATTAAGAAAACTACTTTATTACATCGAACGAAACTTGTCACATCCCTAACCAGAATGTTCTTCTTCTTCTTCTTATTTTTAAGTTTGGCAACCAAGCCCAAATTAGGGCTCATTTCTGCCAGTGTCGAGTTATATTATAGTTTCCCGTCACGATAAATCACTTTCACATATGGTCCACAGTCAGTCACCGTCCATAAAAGTCATGTTTTACTACAATGGTGGTCATTGTACTAAAACTCTTCACAGACTTTTTGAGACAACTTGAGAAGTTACGATACACATAATTCATTTCATTTCACTTCACTGGTGCACATGGATGATCTTTATTGGGTAAAATACCACCGAAAATACACAATAAAACTCAAAATACACGAATTTATGAAAATAAAAACGAAAATGTAACATCACTCTGCAAGTTCCCGCCAAAAAGTCCAACCAGAATGTTGTTGTTGGTCTTATTCGCCAAAAGGCAGGCAAAGGTTTGAGCCGTACAGCCTTATCTTATTTCAGTTTTCTCGAGTTGTAATAATATAGTCACTAAATAAATCACTTTATATAGTCCGCACTGTCAGTAACCTTCCTTAAAAGTCATGTTTTAGTACAAAGGTGGTAAATTGTACAAAAACTTTTCACGGACTTCTTGAGACAACTTGATTTTTATTTCATTTCACTTCACTGGTGCACATGGATCTTTATGGGATAAAATACCACCGATAATACGCAATAAATGACTTTTTTGGCGGGAACTTGCAGAGTGACATTGCGTTTTCATTTTTATTTTCATAAATTCGTGTATTTTGAGTTTTATTGTGTATTTTTGGTGGTATTTTACCCAATAAAGATCATCCATGTGCACCAGTGAAGTGAAATGAAATGGATTATGTGTATCGTGACTTTTCAAGTTGTCTCAAAAAGTCCGCGAAGAGTTTTAGTACAATGACCATCATTGTAGTAAAACATGACTTTTATGGACGGTGACTGACTGAGGACTATATGTGAAAGTGATTTATTGTGACTGAAAACTATAATATAACTCGACACTGGCAGAAATGAGCCCTAATCTGGGCTTGGTTGCCAAACTTAAAAATAAGAAGAAGAATACGCAATAAAACTCAAAATACACGAATTTATGAACAAAAAAATGAAAACGCAACGTCACTACAAGTTCCCGCCAAAGTCCCCTAAGCAGAATGACTCTGACTTTGCACACAAAAAAAACAACGGGTTGCATTCCGGGAGTGCCGGCAGAAGTGAAAACTTGAATATTAACGTTGTGCATTTTTGAAACTAGATAGTTTTACCCGACTGACCCGGAAAGAGGGTTGTTTTTCGAGTGTATGTATGTATGTATGTCTATTTTTTATGCCGCTCTGCAGCCTAAACGGCTTGATGGATTTAAGCATATGAGGTGTCGTTAGATTCGTCTTGACTGGGGGAGTGTCATAGGGTATATTATTTTTATAGAGCGCCTATGGATCTTCTTATCTTATGGAGGGGCCGAGAAATAGCTCGGACTCTTCGACCCATTGGGATCTATTGTGGTCCCCTAGATACTTTACTCTTCCCCAGTCTCGCTGAAAACTCTTTTCATGAGTTTTACAACGAGGCTAGGAGATATGAGCCTATAGTCTTCTGGTTTTGGATATCCGATCCCTAGGAGACTCATTCGCTTACCAGCCAGTGCATCGCATGTGCACAGAAGGTGCTCCATGCATTCCGTATGTTCCCCACACAACCTGCACATGGGTGTCGCGGTTAGACCCATCTTCATGAGCATGTCGTTGGTTCCAAAGTGCCCAGTAAAGGCCCCAAGCAGGTAGCGGATTTGCCCCCTGCTCATATTCCAAATGCATTCCCGGGCTTTGAAATTAGAGCCTAAGAATTTCTTGGAGTGTTGTAGACCGGTATTAGACAGCCAATGTGTTCGTTGTCTTTGATCTGCAAACTCCCTAAATGTGGCTTTTACGAGACACGTCGATATGCCTACACATGGTTCTGGACCCACAAAGTCATTTGCTGAGCCCTCTCTTGCCAGTTCATCTGCCACTTCGTTACCATGGATTCCTTTGTGCCCAGGGACCCACATCAGTCTTACCCTGTTATGCTTCCCAAGCCTATTTAGGGCTTGGACAGCATCCAGAATAAGTCTGGAGTCCACTTTGTAGGATGCCATGGCTTTGATTGCAGCCTGACTGTCACTGAGAATATAGATGGATTTACCTTTGGTTCCTCTATCTATATTCTCCTGAGCACAGGTTATTATGGCGTATGTTTCTGCTTGGAATACAGTTGCCATCTTCCCTAAGCTTTTGCTACATTTGTAACCTTTTTCGTATATTCCCGCTCCTGTACCTGATTCCATTTTGGATCCATCAGTGTACCAAACCAGACTTTCTGGTTCTGGTGGATCGAGTCCCTTCGTCCAGTCCTCTATTTTAGGGATTTGGACCTTGAAAGACCTTTCAAACACAAATGTAGTTTGCATTTTGTCGGATATCATGCTTGTTACCCGATCCAGGCCTTCGTTTTCATCGAATTTTGTGTGGTTAGTCTTTGGCTTGGAAGCATCCCATAGTCCAGCAACAGCAAGACGATGTAATGCCTTCCTTGCCTCCAATTCAACCATCATATGCAGAGGAGGGATATTGAGGTATCTCTCAATCGCTGCCGTAGGTGTTGTCCTGAAAGCACCCGTGATTCCAAGACACACTGTTCTTTGTAACCTTGTGAGTGACGCTTTGTACGAGGCAAGCTTCGTTCTTGGCCACCACACTATGCTGCCGTATGTGATAATAGGTATTATCATTGTCCGGTACAGCCATCGTAACACTTTGGGCTTTAGCCCCCAAGTTTTACCGTATGTGGAACGACACATGCCGAACACTCGTAGGGCCTTTGTCGTAATATTTTCCACATGAGTTTTCCACCTGAGTTCTTTATCGAGCGTTACACCCAGATATTTAACTTCGGTGGACCAGGGCAGCTTTATTCCATTGAGGGAGGGCTCTCCTAGGTTTCCTAGTTGTCTCTTCCTCGTGAATGGAATAATGACTGCTTTGCTTGGGTTGATAGAGGTGGTTCTTTGTACACCATTTCTCTGTCATCCTCAACGCCCGTTGTAACAGTCCACAGACTATGCTCGAGAATTTACCATTAACCATTATAGCTATATCATCTGCATAGCCTACTGTGTAGAATGGTCCGGCATTGAGTTTGGTGAGTAGCGAGTCTACTACCAAGCACCACAATAATGGTGACAGCACTCCGCCTTGCGGACAACGTCTTGTTGTTTTTGCGCTAAGTCTGTCTCCCATCAGTTCCGATCTGACTATCCTGCTTTTCAGCATATAGTCAACCCAGTCGCACATGGTATCATTGATGCCATGTTCCTTTGCAGCAATGCGTATGGACTCAAATGTTGTCTTGTCGAAGGCTCCCTCTATGTCGAGGAAAGCACCGACGCAGATCTCTTGTCCCTCTAGCGCAGCCTCGGCTCGACTCGCAACATAGTGCAATGCCGTTTCCGTAGATTTGCCAGGGCTGTAGGCGCACTGTAGTTTATGTAGAGGGAATACTTTAAGTGGTCCCTCTCTTAGGTACCTGTCTACCAGTTTCTCCAGAGCTTTTAAGAGAAAAGATGATAGACTGATGGGCCTGTAAGCTTTAGCTTCTTCGTAAGTCGGTCTACCCACCTTCGGTATAAAGGTGACTTTGACCTCCCTCCATGCCTTGGGTACGTACCCAAAGGCTATGCAGGCTCTGTAGAGCTTGCTCAAATGGGGTATCAAAATAGATGCCCCTTCTTGCAATAGTATTGGGTAGATGCCATCTGGACCCGGGGATTTGAGAGGCTGGAAGCCCTCTATGGCAAGCTTCAGTTTATTTTCATCTACCACTTTCTTTGCCGTGAGCCAGTTATCTTTGGACGTGTGGAGCGCCTATGGATTAAAAAAAAAAAAAAAAAAAAAGGTATTAAAAATAAAAGTTTCGTTATTATAACAATATGGGTATCAAATGAAAGCTTGTAAATACACCATTCCATATATGTATATATTGTAATACTTTTATGCTACCATTTTGACGTAAATTGCAAAAAACGACGTTTAATGCAAGGACAGTACGTACTGAGCCGTAACCATACGTAAATCATAGATTTGCGATGGTTGTTATGGTATTTACCGTACCGCTCATTTACTTACATACAACTCTTTCTGTATAAAACTAAAAAGTCTGAAATAAATTAAATTATTAAAAGAAACTAAAAACCCGACTGCGTAAAACATAAATTATACATACTTAGGTTATTGGTTGTCCCCGATTGCAATACCTTATAAAATTCAAGTTATATTCAAAATTCTATAGATTTAAGAGCTTGTTTTTCTCTTTTCAGTTAATTTACGTTTTACGCAGTCGAGTTTTTTGTTTCTTTTAATTCACATAGTATTTTTATACAAGGGAAAGCTAGTTCATGATACCTACATGTACATAATAATACTTTTGAATAAGATTTTTTATTACCTTAAAATGGGAACAAAAATGGTACCTACCTTCCGGCTAGCTAGAGAATATTATAAGAATTTGTACATAACCCCAATAAAAATACAGTCTAATTTGCAACTACTCTCCCGTAGTTCTGTGCCTCTACCATGAGTTTCGTACGCTAACGTAATGTACAGTCGCTAGCGACTACGGTGGATATTTTGCATGACGAGCAGCGCCTCTACTGGATACTTTTGGAAGCATTTCATATAAAATGTTTCACCGTAGTCGCTAGCCTGTGTAGATTACGTTAGCGTAGAAAACTCATGGTAGGCGTACTGTTTGTTAGTTTATCTACGTTGCGAAAGGATATAAATTGAAGTCACCTAAGAATAACGACTAGGGGTGGGTGTTCAACTGTTATTCAGATATCAATGAAACACTTCACTCTCTATCCTTTTGCACCGTAGATAAACGAAAACACCAATAGTAAGGAGGACTATGGAAGGTACAATAATAAGTATGGTAAGGACTTTACGTTTCCGTAGGATAAAAACTTCGCTACCTATAGTTTGCATTTTCATCAAAATCAATTCGGTAGTTTAGGAAAATTATTGGGATGAATACCTACTACTTATAAAAAGGATGAAAAAAAGTCTCATTATGACTAATAATAATTATAATTCATTATAGCTATCTGCTCCTCAGGAGCAATATCGGAAAGTTTTCAGTCACCAAATAATCATCATCAAATATAACAGCGACGTTCAGTTCGAATTCTGAAATATAAAAAATGCAATATTAAGTAAGGCGTTCATTTATGATGGGCGGGCAATATCATTGTGGGCGGGACTAAACGGCGCGGCGAGTATTTTTGCGTACTGCACCCATTGTACAAACAAGCTGGCCGGGCCGAACAGCTATTCATACAAAATGACAAACTATTTAAGTTTTACATGAAGACTACTACATCCTATATGTCTACATCAGTAATTTCCTTGTACTGCACAAAATACGTCCATACTTTGATAATGCTTGAGATCGGCCCAATCCGGCCCGTCTGGATTAAAATACTCTTAGAATGTTCATGTACTAATGTGAAATATCGAGACTAAGATGGATATGAATGCAAATGATATACAAACCTATTTTAAAGTTAACAGTAGTGGTGGTGGGGCAGGTGAAGAGCCTGGGCAGCACCATGTACAGCGGGATGTCGCGCCCGCGGCACACGTCGCCGTCGCCGATCTGGATGTTCTGGATCTCGGTCGCTGGTACATACGTACGCACATTATATAAACTTGACTAACAAGTTGAGGGATTGGTGGCAGTTCCTGTTAGGGCGACCTTTACGGATTTGAATCGGTATTTGGTCATGAAAAATCAGACTGAGTCGCTATTTGGTCACCACAAATCAGTTATAGACGGTCTCTGGTTCAAAAATTATAAAGTTTCGATCAATTTTATATTTCATCGAAACCTAACTGCGACAGACTCGGAATTCGAATCCGTGACGGTAACCCATATCAGGAAGTGGCTATATAAAGTTATTTCAAATGATTCCAGTACTATTATGTGAGTGAGCTCACCATCTCTGGAGTAGCCCTCGGCGCATCCGCACGTCTCGACCCGCACCAGTTGCAGCTCGATACACTTTATAGGAACAGAGCATTCATCCACGCGAATCTGTTTAAACATCAAAATTATTAATAGAAAATATTTATTCCTGCTACTAATCAACTTCTATCAAATCTCAAAATTTTCTCTTCAAGTCTCCAATTGGGGAAAACTAAGGTTTGGTGACCCGACAGAAGCGAAGATAAAGAGAAGACTTTGATTTTCGATCGAATTACACAGCAATCCACCACGCATCACAGCCAGCATTGCCCTGCCGACGTCGTTGGATACATATTGTTTCATTTCAGTTATGACAACAGTTTGAACCATAGAAGCAACTCTCATATCGACACGCAGAGGTTAAACTGTTATGAGGAGCTGATTTCAAATCCCAATGGACCGCAGTAGGAATGTCCATCCTCACTTTGGAAACTTCACTTCAAAGAAGCACAATCACACATTTGTCACTACAAATAAAAATGGTACTGTACCTTGCCAGTGAGCGGCTTATCAAGTGGACACACGGTGGAGTCTATCTCAGCGTAGATCTGGAAGTGAGGCATGGCGCGCGAGGTGGTGTGGGCAGCGGCGGGACCAGGGGCGGCTCCAGGGGCGGCGGCGGCGGCAGCTGCAGGGGCGGCGCCGCAGATGGAGGCCGGCGTGATCTCACATCGCACCGGCTTCACGGGGGGCCGCTCTAGCTGGAATACAACTTTAGCTGCTGCTTAATGATAGGTAAACATTTTTTTTACGTCTAAGTGGGTAAAAATGCATACGGCCCGCCTGATGGTAAGCAGTTACCGTAGCCATAAGGACGCTTGCAACACATGAAGCATCGCTCACGCATTAGCGCCCCTCCCCTATGAGAGCTGGTGACCTTGCTCACGTGCAGGAACACAACATAAAGTTATTTGGCTGTGGTATTCTGTAAGGCAGTGGTACTGCCCCGGTCGAGCTGCTCTTTGAGCGGATAAACGCTACGCTCTACCTCTCTTAAGAGGACTCAATTCGTCATATTTTTCATACAAAACCTCTGTACTTATTATGGCGTTGTTAAACATTTTTCGTTAGATGTTTTGAACAAATTAGTATCTTGTGCACTATATCTAGCCGTGTATCTAGGCGTAATTTAAAAAAAGTGTGAAACAAATTCAGTCAAAGCCTCCGAAAAACAGCGTTTTTGTCTGTACTTTGGCCATATCTAATGTACCTATAAATTGTAAAAGTAAGAAAACGTTAAGATACCAGGCTTGCAAATGTATTGGAGATTCTAAATAACCAACATTTTTTTCACAAACTTGTAAGATTTTTTCACAAGAAGTACACGCCTGGAACAAGTTTTATGAATGCGAAATCATGAATGACGACCTAGCGAAGTGGGCGCGAATGATCAGCGGAATTTACCGACTGATATTCGACGGCTATGATGCTGTCTCTCTTTTTTCGCAGTCAAACATTACGTTGGATGAACCAACAAGCTTTTAGACTATGCTTGCGTCGAAGTTGCGCCGGCCACAGAGGGCCGCCTTAAAAGATTGAAGTTGCTTTTAGCAGCTGGCCTTTTAGACCCAACTATATAAGCAACACATGTTTACATATAGGTTTCCTAGATATATTGTTCTGATATGCAATGTATGTTATCTGTGTAATTCATTATACCTAAAGTATTTTGCTATGGCTAAAAATGTTACTGAATGTCTTTTATTATTGTACATTGTACTGGTATTGTCATATAAAGTATCTTTCCTTACAGGAATGTACAGACAGATATAAATTTAAGTAAAAGTATCATACTTGTTTATTCTGCACAAAGAACTGGCAACTTGCATTAAGCGGCTTGTTCAGGAAGGACCTCTTCATGTGGCACTTGATCATGTACATGATGTTCACAAACACCCCATGGTACGTCTCCAAGAGGCCGGGGTACCCCGGGGAGACGGCCTGCCGACCACGGAGTGGGATCTCAAAAGGAATCTCAGTTACACCAACAGGGATCTTTCCAGCCGCGACCAGCTCCATTGATGTGCTTATTAAATTTATTGGCTGGAAAGGAGCAACATTTGTTAATAGTTACATTATACGATATTAAGATTATTGTGTATTTAGAACTAACACTGCACACCACCACCTTAGTAACAGAATGATCCCGAATTTGAATTGATTACCTGATGAAGTGGTCCCTACTGCTTCAATATACTCTTTTAAAAACAAATTGGACACCAACCAATAAAGTTAATTGCTTGCCTCGCGGTTAAAAATATAACAATGACATCAATTGTTATATATAATAGGATGCGCGTCCCTCACGAGAACGGGTTAAATGTGAGCTATGAAGTGCAAAGCTACTTTCAACTATATGTGATATAGATGTATCAGCTACCAAGTTGCTTATCCCTAAGCAAATAAATAACAGCCTTTGTTTTAGAGAGCTGAAGAGAAATATTGTGTTTTCTCACTGCTGTGGGGCATGTCTTGATGTGGAGTTAGATCAAATTTAAAGTAATATTTATACATACTTTTATACTATTGGAGAAAGCATCAAATATCCCCACATTCTTGGTGCTGAGCTGCAAGTTGACGGAGCCCTCCATCAGCAAAGAGAGTCCCTCGTGCCGCACGTCGCTGCTGCTCTCTATCACTGCCACTCCTGCTATGGTTTCCTGGTAAAATCATATTATATTACAACTTAATTTAGTTCCCAAAGTTCTATAAGTACTAAGAAATAATAATGTTAGAAAGTAAACAACGAGTAGGTAACTACGGAGATAAAGTTTTGGAAACTATAATTTTATATAAGGTACTACGTACTCCCTCATGATAAACCTTGCTGGCTCTTTTTAATCTGATACTCAAATTTACAGACATTTATTTATTGATTCGTAGCTTTATTATCTTGAATTTTTCTTATTTACCCCAAATTTACCCACAGAATCAAAATAATTTGAAAATAATCAAGTAATCCACAGATCACTATATAGTAGCCATAGAATACTATTACTCTAGCGAGATAGTAGCCTTTGATAGTAGCTACGCTAAAGGGCTTATTACACCTTCCTATATTTAGGATCCTAACTAGGGGTACATTCCGAAATGGATAATAGCGATCACAGCAATAATTTGCGTACCGAATTAGATATCACGCTTATGACAGCTGAGAACTATCAACAATTCGGCAGGCTGATTACCGTTCTTGCAAGAGCCACGCGATAGCAGAAATTGCTAAATATCTGCTGTTTTATTGCAAATTCGTATTATGAATCAGCGATAAATAAGCCATAGCAAATACGCATCAGTGCTGCCTCTATGGGACAATCGGTAAACTAAAAAGTGCATTCATCTGTATAGACTTACATTATTTTGGTATTACGAATCGTTTTTGACAGCAGCGGACTAGCAGAAAGCAAGCAATTTTATCTGTCAAATTGCGACAACCTTTTCTTTGATTGTAAATCGTTGCTGATCGATTGCTACCAATATATTATTAAAATTATCTCGATTTTAATTCATATTTACGTGTTGAACATTTAAGCAAGATCATAAGAAGTAAATGAAGTGTAAATTAAGAGTGGTAGTTAGTTTATAAAATGAACTAGCGGTGAAATAAAATGAACTAGGGTCGGCAACGCGCGAGTGATGCCCCTGGTGTTGCAAGCGTCCATAGGCTACGGTAACTGCTTACCATCAGGCGGGCCGTATGCTTGTTTGCCACCTTAGTGGTATAAAAAAAAAAAAAAAAACTACTTGTTTTAGTAACTACCAACATTAATGGAGAATATTTTAACAAAATACTATAACAGGCATTTTTTATACAATGATTCATGTTCAGTTTCTATAGCTATTGAACTTATCATTATACATTAATTAGTTAATAGTTCTTATGAATACATTGGGCCTGTTAATATCATACCTATTACAATTATTTCGTTAGATACAACTTGCACCGGAGTGGGTCGGTGAATGTCCTGAATATCTATGATGTGAAATATTATTCTAGTATGCTTGCATATAGGTACATGGAGATTAATAAATAACTTACAAATATAGGAACTCTGTGCCGGATATCTCAAAACAACAGCTTGTTCCCCGATGATGGCTAAGACTTCTGACCAATCATCTTGACTACTCGGTCCACCACCAGTACCCAAAGCATCCCGCCTCCGCTTAGTTAGACTTGACTTCAATATATGTTTCAGGTCAGCACAATACTATAAAAATAATAATACACCTATATATTTTATTGAATTAAACAAACATTTAATGGTTCATCTTTACAAGAAAATGGATGGTATGCATGCATAAAGAAAGCTCACCCTTTTCCATCTATCACCAGATTTTGATGAACCTTACCCATAAGAGTTTAAGTTTGTTGGAAGGTCATGCTACTATCTGTCAACAGTTTCTTTTCATCTTGCGCCAAGCCTAACACCTTTGGCTAACGCGAGATGCTCAGCAAGGGCTAACAACTCTTCTAATTGCTCGTTAGATACTCTGTTTGCCATTTCTTTAACAGTTTACTTTTACTTCAAAGTTAACCTCTTACTTACGTTTGCAGTGATATCCAAAATCCATATGAAACAAACACTTAAATTAACTTCGACTTTGACCACTTGAAAATATTCGAAGGGACGCCAAGCATTTTTTGTGAATTTTGAATTACATTTGAATTATTTTGAATATGTTTCGACTTGTAAATAAACCAAAAAATACATCGCACACATCTGTTTGACATAAAGCTATTTCTACTTATTGCTACTATATCGCTATTGGCGCTAGCATCGTCGCGATAAGTGCATCCTAACGATCAACGATCGATAAGCAAACGATCACGAACGTAATTCGATTTTTTTTGACATATAGCGATCGATCGCGCCATAGCTGCGCGATATTGCTTATCGCTTGCTTATCGCAAATTTTAAGGTAATCAGCCTGCGGAACGCCCGTTATCGCGCTCACAGTATTCAAAACAGAACATTTGAGAATTTAATTAAAAATCTGAATTATCAATGCGCTAGGACTCCTTATATCTTTTATAAGTTGACTCGCAAAAAGGAATATCTGCTTTTTTTATTTTTTTTCTCTCATAAAATCATAAAAAGTATCTTTGCCAAATAGAAAACCAAGAATCTTATTAGATTTTTGCCGTCAGTTTTGACAGCGCTCACGGTGATATCAGTTTAGGGCATGGTCGGTGTGAGCGCAAGATGGCGCATGTCATGACGTCATCTATGACGTTTCACGGGACATCGTTAACTGTCATTATTCAATTCGGTACGGGTTTAAGCACGCTCAAATCGATTACAGCGGTAATTCGGAATGCAGCCTAGGATGGTTCTAACAAGGAAGCAGGAAGCTACTTATTACACTACACTATCTTGCATTCTAACTAGGACGCGGCAAAGAGTATAGCAGCTATACTTAAAGCGGGACGGACGACTCGTAGGGATGCAACGTCGTGCTTAATAAACATCGATGTTTTCAAAAATCCGTTTTTGAGAATCCTGACGACAAACATCGATTTACAAAAAACATCGGTAAAATATAACGATACTTACGTCGATGTTCTTCCGATGTTTAAAATTTTTTATTCTCTTAAACCAATCACAAGACTTAAAGAAAATATAAATTTTAATGAACACAAATGAGCTCCTTTATGTTCATTAAACTAAATCTGAAGTTTTCAACTCAATACCTTAGCTAACTTCCATTTATTAACTTCCGATCTTAAAAAGAAAACACATTTAAAATACAACGATATTATATTATTTTAAGATCGATGTCAAAAGTTACAAACATCGACATTTTTCATTCATTCCGTTTGTGCTCTGCCGACCGACGAAATCAAGATTACGTTGGTTCACCATGCTTTCTAAGCCCATCACAGATGTAGCTATCATACCTATATATTAATATGCCGAGCTAATATAAATTACAGTAGAAGTTGGTGAAGTAACAGAAATATATATTTTAGCTGCGTGTGCAGTCACTCAAATAAATCGTAATATGCCTTGCTATGATTTATATTAATATAATATATTATAGCTACGTCTGTGATGGGCTTAAAGGGCTTATTACACCTTCCTATATTTAGGATCCTAACTAGGATGGTTCTAACAAGGAAGCAGGAAGCTACTTATTACACTACACTATCTTGCTTTCTAACTAGGACGCGGCAAAGAGTATAGCAACTATACTTAAAGCGGGACGGACGACTCGTAGGGATGTAACAAAGGTCGATTTAAAAAAAATATAACTATACTTACATCGATGTTCTTCCGATGTTTTAAGTTTTTAATTCTCTCAAACTGATCACACAAATTAAATTTTTAATGAATACAAATGAGCTCCTTTATGTTAAAATAAAACAAAATTGAACTTTATGTAAGTAAGTACCAAGTATTAATTTATAAATAATGTAGTACTTTCAATGTACGGATTATTTTTCTATTATTGTTTCTTGATTACTAATGACCTATACATTCATCCCTCAAAATATACGCCAAGACTTTAGAAGGGCCTTATAAAATTATTTCAAAACATCGATGTTTTGAAGAACAATGTTACATCCCTAAACGTCCTAAATCGGAGCGACGCGATTACACTTTCCTGTTTAAGGAAGCAGAGCGGTTGGGACCTTCCTATCTCACTACTTAGGACACTAGCCGTTCTTTCTGCGATTACACGTTCCTATTTCCTAGTTAGGATCCTAAAAATAGGAAGGTGTAATAAGTGCTTAAAGCATGATCCAAGAAATATACCATGCGCTAAAGTAATCTGTACAAATGACGACAAATGACATAACAATGACAGACAGACATGTGCATGACAACGGCAATCAGTGCTGCCAGTATAAATATATCAAAACGTTCGCGTTCTACTAAAGTAGGACTTTTCAGCGGGAACTTGCAGAGTGACGTTGTGTTTTCGTTTTTATTTTCATAAATTCGTGTATTTTGAGTTTTATTGCATAGTATTGCAAAATACACAAGCCGTGTGAAGCCCAAAGAAATTGCCTAGTCTTTATTCTATGGTGAAGCCATAAAAAAAAGTACGTATGAGAATGTTACCAGTAACCACCAAATAAAAAAGGTATGAACTACATCTAAGCCCAGGGGCTCTACCGCGTAACGCCCGGTTTTGGTCCCAGTTCCAAATTCCAATCATCTACCTGCCTCTCCCTCTGTTCCCAATCACCAAATTTCAATAATATTTAATAATATGAGTGCATAGACGAAGAATATTTCTTCCTGTATGTATAAGAGTGTAGCTGGCACTGTCGCTTTCTATGACTCAGACACGACTCAGACGGACGGGCACGCTATTCAGTGGTTCCAGCTTCCAGCATAAGTTCAGCCTTCAAGATAAGAATGTTACTGATCGATAGGTCTTTTGTTTGGCAATCTCAAGCGCCATAATTATCTTCATGGTACCCATATTATTTAAAGAAGTCGTATTGTTTACAAAAAGTACAGCCGTCCAACGGAACCGATATAAAGAGTAGCCCAGTGAAAAATTAAAAATGTGTACTAAATGCAGTTTAGCATATGGCAATATTTACTTCGTACGTCAAAACACGTTTTCCAACTATAGATAACTGCTAGGTTTGACATTTCTGTGTTATACAGTCTGCCCCTAATATAACAATCCTTGAATGCTGGAAACGTCATGCAGTTTTGTGCTTAATTCTAATAGACATAAGGTTCAAATAAAAAAGTATATTTTATGTGTACAACAAAAATCATCTTTGGTTCAGTGTACAACTTGACACTCACTGATATTTGTGCTAACCCTGAACGAACTGAAGTTAAGAAAATCAAACAAAAATAATTAGTTGAAAAGAAAATCCGCTTGTGGTGGTTGGTCGCTAATCGTCTTGTGAAAATAATTTACGATTTTTATTTATTTTATATCGTTTCTAAATATTTAATCGTGTGTCAATAATTTTATTCGTGTCCGTTTGTATTTCGACCGTGTTGTTCTGTCGTCTGCGGGTTCGATTCGAACAGGTGATGCCGATAAGGGCTCCCCGAATGGATCGATATCGGTGACTTTAAGTTTGGAGTGAAAAATAGCATCGAGGAAGAGGGTGGTTTATAATGGAGAAGTCTGCACGACCTCGCACCGCTCTCAACGAGTGCGTGAAGGTGGTGGTGCGATGCAGACCGCTCTCGGGGAAGGAGAAGAACGAGGGTCACGAGGAGGTGGGTGCCGTCGCTGTGTTGTTTGTGTCGGGTGCTAGGGGTGCGCACACTCGGTGCGTCGACCCGTCTCCACCACCGAACATCTCAATAATAATTCTCTAATGTTTTCACATGTAGAACCTTAGCCATTATAAAGTATTTACGATTTATACCGAGTGCGCCATCGCGCACCCCCGCATATATTATAATATTAGTAAGAATATTCATAAAAGTAGTTGAATGCATAGTGTGTATTTTGTTGGATGATGATAATAATAAGCAGTTATTCGGTATTTAAGAAAGGGGATAGGTGTGAATCACGCGCGTGGGTGTAATAACTCGCGAATTGACGCCTATGCAAACATGGTCTGCAGATCTCGAGACAATCCCCTGTTGCACAATGGGGCTCATTAATAAATTAACAGCACACAATGAACTTGCCTAAAATATTGGCTATGATTTTACACACTGCTACTTTGATTATATTTAATTTGAAATGTGCATTGATTGATTGCCTTCTGGCCATTAAAAATACACAACTATCGCAATAGAAAACAAATGTGCTCCATTTGTTAAAAATGTATTAAGATACATCTTATAAGACTAGAGTCAATGACCTCAAATTTTCTGGCTATCTAAATGCATTGTTACAGCTTATCAGATTATAACAGATGTTAAAAACTAAACAACTACCCACTAAAGTAGATCAAATGATATCATAATAAAAACATTTCATTAATAATTCAATCTGGCTTCTTTACATTACATACATTATGTTACTTGTCTTGAGTTATGTAGATTGTTAAGCAAATGAGTACCTTACAATCTCAACTACAACAACAGAACCGAATAATATGGTCTCTGTAAAGCAAAACAGCACTTGGCAGATAAGTGAGCCCTACTCCTTTCACAGAAATGACAATATATTTTCCTTTTGACTACATACATTTAAGAGTTCATTGCTCATATTATGCAGTATTTATTTATAATTTATTCATAAGTACTAAGCATAATAATTAGTATAATTCCTGCATTTGCAGATGTTTACTAGAGAATGGTAGTTGGTGTCAATTGTTGAAATAAATCAGGAGCCTTGTTATTGATTGTTGAACAATGACTCATTCATGAAGACCATCATTCTTTCTTTTTCATTAGATCATGATATAGACAATCATGATCTAATGAAAAAGAAAGAATGCTGTTGTCTTTAATTATTTAATTTTGATATAAAACTAACTTTCTCTATGACTATTACTATCAGCAAAAGTAAACGTAAAATTGATTTCAATTGAAATAAAATTGATCAAACAAAGAAGTTTCATGTCATACAATTGAGCATACCAAATAAAGTCATGCCTACCTACAACTATTGAATTACCTATGTAGGCACATGCATAATGAATGAAATAATCTGTTTTGTACACCATATATAAAGAGAAGCTAATAAAACTTGATCTATTTCATGACTTGAGCTACATATTGAGGTATATGTTCTTCATTGTGAGCCTGAATGTCGCATCTGCAACAGGTTTGAGACAAGCTACTTAGCTACATAATTGTAAATGCTCCCGTTCAGCTCGTCAGGTCATGTGTCAGTAATAATAAAATAGCCTGACTGCCAAGTACTGAGGGACGTGCCTCCTAGGTGTCCACTCGCCTATTGTACCTACACGTTTAATTATATTCTTAATCCATATGCCATTTGTTAACATATCTTTTGATACAAGCGGCGTCTCATAATCGTAGATACCTACTACGCGTAATAGAATAAACAAGTCATCACCCTGAATGATTGAAATATTTAAATACGTTTTTAAACAAACAGAAAAACCCTGTACAATAACTAAGGTACCTATTCACGTCAACCAAAACATAAGTTAAATAGGTATTTAGTAGAGGTTCCGTTCTAGAATTAATACGATTCTTGACACCTATTTCGGACATGCACCAATCAATATTCATTAAAATCTCGACATCACGTGCCAATAAATATGTTATAAGGTGCATTGGGGTATTTCCGAAAATGGTTATATTCCGAAAATAATGTAAATCTACCACTCATAGAGATATTTCCTTTGCTGGCAACATTATTCTAGACCCCATTTTGATCGTGGCTGTGACATCAGTTGTTGTGCGTCGTTAGTGATGATAAAACGTGTGCAGCGTCAAATTTTCAAAAACAAGTGTTTTTCGCTCCATTTTTGCTGGATCGTAATAACCCCAATAAAGTTTTCTCGAAATTCTGGTAAGTTATTTAAATCTGTATACGTTTTTTGAATAGATAATCATTTTTTGCGATTGTTTAAGAGGAACACAATGTCCTAGCATCGTTCTAGTTATTTTATCGGAAATACCCCTTAGGGGTTATTCCGATATATTTGTCAGATATATACTTTCGTAATAACCCCAAATAAATTTCTCATAGTAATGGACACTGGTTCTCAAATTGTAAGGAAACTAAAAATAATAAAATGTAATATTAGGTATACATACGTAACTATTTTGAATTTAATTAAAATTATGTAATTTTGAAACTGATTGCAGGTTATGGCAGCCTTTATTTAAGATGACTCCTTAAACCCATATTTATCTATAGATAGATTAATTTATTTTCTTTTACACTTTTGTTTAGAGCAACCATGCCGCGAAGTTACGTCGCAGAGATCAAGCTATCTTTTATAAACTATCGGCCTTACTCATAAACGCTATTTAAAGTTAAGTCATACTTAAAACAGTTATTTAAAAAAATCTTCACTCATAAACGGTATTTATCCCTATTCACTGCTTAAAAACGTTATTTAAAGAGCTGTCAAATTAAACAACCTACGACCCCTGTTTAACGGGCTAAATAGCAAAATGGCCGCCAAATAAACAGCTGCTGCTTGATTGCTGTAAAATATATTTCATTGATTTCCGAAAATAAGCTGGATATATGATGTTAGATTATATAGAAATACCATAAATTATATAAATTACTTAAACTTGTACCTCGATGACCGAGCTTTGCTTGTTTTTTTTTTGTAAATCATATTAGTTTTTCTCATAAAAGAACTTAAAAAAAAACCAAAAACAATTATCATCTGGACTCGTACAGGGTCTTCTGGTTTCGGGACCGCCTGATTTCCCACCTGACTATGATAACCTTGTAAATGGTGGCGAAATTTACCTTCGTATTCTAATGATATTGAAGCAGTTTTTCATTGCCTGAAAACACGGATAAAACGACGTTTTCTAAAAATGAAACCTAGCTAGATCGATTTATCGCCCCCGAAACCCATTGGAGCTGTTTCCGAGATTCAGATCATATACAATATAATATTATCTTAAAACACATAATAAAACTTTTCAAATTGTTGCGGTTTCTTTTTTTTTAAAACCTCCATAACTGTCAAAATGGTCTTGACGTTGGTGTCGCCATATATAATATTATTTTTGCTCTTTAAATCCTTCAATAACTAAATCATGATTAAAATGCGTTTATGAGTAAAGAAAAGTTAAACACTAAGGGCGACTTGCACCAAATTTCGTTTAAATATGTCCTAAACAAATTTAACTAAATGCGTTTAAATCGTTAAATGTATTTAACATAATTCCATTTAGTGACTTCTTGCACGAAGCTGTTTGGAAGATCATTTAACTAAACGCGTTTATTGTGTCGTTATGTGAGTTCCGCTACGTTTTGATAGATGGCAGCAGTTTGAAACTAGTAAAAAAACTGTATTTTTGGGTATAGCATTAGATAATGAATAACAATGGAGTCCTCAGGTAGAATCTTTATCTCGTAAATTAAAGATTGCTGTGTTTGCTGTTTGAAAAATTAAAAAATTACGAATGTTGAGACCGCCAAATTAGTTTATTTTACATATTTCCAGAGCCGTTGAATTTATGGCGTATTACAATGGGGAGCTGCAGCAGATATTGAGAATATTTTTAGTAATACTTACAAAAAAGAGCAATTCGTGCAATTTGTAGTCCTCGTAAATCATTGAAGGAATTATTTATCTCATACAAAAAAGTCTTGAAATCAAGAGCACAGGTAAAATAAGGGTAAGATTATATTGAAGATTCCCTTTACTAATAGGTCTATAGGTTATAAACTCTATTATTTCTTCATCCTCATCCGAATAAAAACCCCAAATATCCATTGTTATAACAAATTCAAAACAATCCAACAAACAAACATCACCTCTCAAAAAAAAAAGTTCAGTTCCAAAATGGCGCTAAACGTATTTAGCGGGGTTAAATAGTGTCCACAGCGCGTTTAAGTTTGACAGCTCGGTAAACGTATTTAGCGCCTTAAATATTTTGGTGCAAGAAGAATGTCTGATTTAAATCAAAAATTTTGATTAATTCCTACTTAAACACATTTAAGATGGATGGTGCAAGCGGCCCTGAGTAACATTTTAAATAGTATTTAGCTATATACTACTTAATCCGTTATTTAAGAGATTTTTATGAGTAAGACCGTTAATTAATAAAATACTGTTAGTTACTACTTTAATGCTGCGTTTTAAGAGCATTTATGTTAAGCTTTTGTCCATGTCTTAAAGCAAAAATGTTGTTACTTTCTTAATTATGTAGTCATAGTTTTTTTTTCCGTAACAAATATTTCTTAAGTTTGTTGGTGCCATAATTATATTATGAAAAATATATTATTATTAACCTTAGTTCCTGATGCTTATTATTGTGATTTATTATTTATAAGACTACAAATGAATATACTGCTAATTCTTAACTGTATATGATACTTTAAGAATAACTGATTTAATTGAACTGCCTATGCAGAATTTATTTTTGATTTATTACATATGCAAAGTGCAATCTTTATTAAAATGTTTTTACTAGAAAGCCGGTAAGGCAATTTAAGTACTGTATTGTTCTTTAATTTAAAATAAAAATTGGATTTTTTATGATTTATTTTCATTCAGAAATCCCATTATGTATTAATTGCCTAAGATTGGATTAGTCTATACTAATATTATAAAGAAGAAAGATTTGTATGTTTGTTTGTAACGAATAAACTCTGGACCAATTTCAAAAATTCTTTTACCGTATATAGCTATGCTATCCCGAAGTAAGAGTCTGAAATGTTGAGAACCATCGTCTCTTTTTGGGGTAATTCCGAAATACGAAGTAGCTAAAAATACTTTTAAGTGAAACCTTTAACAAAATTGATGATATTTTGTGTCAGGGGTATTATCTATAGAAAAAGAAACTTAAACCTACGGTCAAAGCACAAAAATATTAATTTTTGAGTAGCTTCGGAATTACCCCAAGTTGGTTCATAATTTCCCCTATTCCAAAAATATATAACTCTTAGTTTCACAACTTTAATGTGGAGAACCCAATAACATATTTAAAATTCTAACAAATATAAATAATAAATCGTTTTCTTGAGTAAATAAACGTAAAATAATAATGGCAGAAAATATAAACATATTGAAAAAAATAATAGAAACACAGACCTCTAGTCATCTCATAGAAATTTCTATCAGAATTGCCCCAATGCACCTTAATAATTTAATAACCATAATAATGTCTGTATTAATTAGTATGAAATAAAAGTCATATAGGTACACTCAATACCTAGGGATATTAAAATCAAGTCTATCGTACATTCTTGCGAGTGCTTGCGAGTCAATTAATCAAAGTAACGCGCAAGTACCTACCTAATCTTGACCCGCGCTACGTAGGTGCGCACTTGAGCAGTAATGCCCATACTCGGGTGCTCCATATTTAGGCAGATCATCTGGCCGGCACGCACCGCACGGCCTTCTGCCCTCCGCTTCGCGACCAAGATCTTATAGATTCCACATTATTTATTTTGTTTTTTGTTGTTCTCAATCAGTCGTAGTTGTAGACAATAATAATAAGCCATGGAGATGAAGAAATCACATCGTAGGGCGAAGTGATAGAGAAAGAAAAGCCAAGTGAAGCCATTCGTAAGTTATCCTTAAAAAAAGCAGCAAACAGAAAAAAAATCTTACAGTAAATTCTTAATTCTGAAGATTTAACAATAGCATCTAACCCTGTCATCTGCGGCATGAAGTGCTATCGGCACCCGTCGATAATATATTGATGACCACCTTGCCGATAGACGAATTGGGAAGGTGCCCAAGTAGAAACGTCTAGGATTTTTATCTTTACTTCACCAAAAGTTGATAACTGATCTGACTTCATTGAAAATACTTACCAGATTAAAAACTGAACCAAAAAAACAGCGCAATTTAATCTTTCAGTTTGGTTGATCGGCTGTTCAATCTATCAATCTTGCCGTTTTTTCCAACACTTGGACTTGCTAGGAAAATCACTCGCAATGAATTATTTGGCAATATCTATATTAAAATATGGAGTGGAATACGAGTAATGGTTAATAGCCTATTCTGTACTTTTATACATTTTGAAATACCGTAGCATCCAAAGTTAACACAAAAAGGTCTGTAAAAAATGGAACTCCAGTACTGGACTGACTGACTCACTAAGAATCGAAGATTGGTTAGTTTAATATATTTTTTCTCGTAGCGAAAAACCTCTTTCCTTTGATTAGATACGAATTGTATTTTTTGCGGGCGGGGCGGTGAAACCTGAGCATTCCTCGGCAGTTTCAGAGTTGCAATATATATCTAGCTTGCAATTCGGAAAAACTACAACTTGGAAATCGACCTTGAGCGTTCCAAGATTATTAGCTAAATTGGCTGAAACTTGCGTAAGGAACTAATGACTTCTTTTTGTTGAGTGGACGTGCATTAGATTGTGAAAATACAGTAATGGTTATTTTCTGCGGTTAGCGACGCGTGCGCCATTTCATTTGGTAATTTGGATGAGCATTATCACAATACTCGTCGAAAAAGGTTTTGAAATACGAGCATTATAATGATTTACTGGCGAAGTTTTTCAGCCTGTACTAAATAAATAAACTTATGGTACCTATATTTAATATTAAATAAAAAGCACCAGAGTGATATAAATATCTATTATTGCAGAGTCCTAAAGATAGGGGTAAAATAACAAACTAACCATTTGTTACGACATAGTCGATCGATAACAACTGAAAGCGGGCGCCTGCGCCTCCGCCGTGCGCGCGCGCAACTATCCGTGAAAAATCGCGTTCTGTGTATTTGATTTCCTTCCATGACGCTTTAGATATGATACGTGTAACGCAACCAATAGGGTTTCTGATCTTACTTACACCGCTGCATTGAAATTAGGTTCAGATTTAACGGATGGATAGTTAGAAAATGTAATGAGTTCAATGGTTAATCAGATAGAGTTGACACATGTCAAAGTGCAATTCTTTGACCTTCAGTAAACGCATGATCTTCACCTGTGCTATCACATTCTCACTCAAAGGAGCTTTCTTCCGCGGACGCTCAGATTGTGGAATGAGCTCCCTGCCGAGGTTTTCCCAATGGACTACAGCATGGGGTTCTTCAAAAAGGGTGTGAAGAGATTTCTGCAGGGTCGGCAACGCGCGAGTGACTCCCCTGGTGTTGCAAGCGTCCATAGGCTACGGTAACCGCTTACCATCAGGCGGGCCGTATGCTTGTTTGCTACCTAAGTAGTATAAAAAAAAAACATTGATCGCTCATTTATGTAATGTTATAGGTATGCAACTCGAGGGTAAGATATGAGATGCTCAAAACGCATTGTTAGCTTTGTGCGGTGCAATTTGCATGATATTATCGGTACATAAACCACGAGCGCCGCATGTGGATTTCCTTACAGTTAACGCAATGTTTTAGTCAAAATATTGTGATGTTTACTGTGAAGTAACATGCTAGACATGCATGCGATGCCCCAAATGAACTGTTACTACAGCCGCCCTGCTCTTGGCCTCGTTCGCTCCTGAGTTATTGTTATAGTCATTCATGAAAGATATGAAATATGTTCCTTATATTAACTATTCCTAGGTAGTTATTAATAAAATTTTTTAGTTGAATTAATAAAAATCATTATCTTTAGTGAAAGCGTGCAGCTCCACGTTCCTAAACATATAAAACTTAATTGTTGGTGTTGGCACGTTATCAAACAACTCCACTATTTAAAGAGGATTTTTATCATGTTCACTAATGTACTTTTATTAGTGTATGTTTAGTGTGTGTATCTTATGAAATTGAACTCAATCGGAATACTATACTTAACACAAATAATATTCCATCCATGGGCGTAACTGGCATTATTAGGCGTGGGTCAGAGCTAGTCAAATGTAAATAAACTCGATAAGACTCTGGTAGTAGAAATTTAAAAATGCTTTTATTTACTGACCTTATTTCAATATTAATCTGCGATTCATCGATACTGTATTGTTTCGCGCGGTTATTTAAATGAATACCTAATTATTTTGGTACTGAATAAACCAAAATTTTTAGATTCGATTCAGGGCCAGGGTAGAGCAGATGCCCCAACATATCCCACCGTGGGTACGCCAATGATTCCATCCATCTTGAAAAATAATTTCACACCTCTGTGTAAAATGTTTCTGCAACCATACTTTTTGCACTCTGTTTTGTTGTATTCCAGAGAACAATGCTCTAAAATATTTACTTCTTTAGGTTAAAAATAAGAAAAAGCGGCAAGAACAGACATGGTACGAGCGGCTATCCACCAAAGCGCCATCAGTGGATAAATTTTTGGGTGACGCCCCATTACAGGTCTGAGTATTGTCGGATCGGATGCCACTAACACCAGGCGATTGGATAATAATGCACTAACACGGTGTAGCTGTAACTGTAGGACATCTGGAAGAAGGGCATCGTTGAGTGAAATTTGTATTGTGCAAATTGAAACTGGTACTGTTGTGTAAGGAACGGGTCTTCGACGGAAAAATACTGTTTCATTGAACTGCATCACTGATTCATAATATTTTGAATTGCTTTGGGTGCATGTGCATACGGTTTAAAACGAGGAGTTATTATTAATTGCAAAGCTTTTCATGATTTGATCTGCACAATACAGTTTTCACTATAATTATTGCCTTATTGTAATTAGTTTTAATATATAAGCTGGGAAAATCCAAAGGAACGCTGGTAGATGTTAATATGGTGATGGTCAATCGAGCTGCTTATTCATCAGTTGCGGGAAATAGTTCCAGCTGCAAATCGATACGATACGCGCACTCATGTAATGTAACACGCGTAGGAAATATGGACACTAATGTATTATTAATTATTATTAGTTCGTAAGTCATATCGTTACCACGAAATGGTCGAAATGGAATTGTAGAATAGTTGATATTCGCTTACTGAAGTTACTTTCCCTAATTACCTAAGACCTCCTGGTTCATTTCTTCTAAAACATATTTTTTTTATCATCAGTTTCTTTCATGTAAGCTATTTATTCGAAAACAATAATTAAATAAATTTAGTCACGTTTTATTCCCTGAATAGTCCATCTTATAAATAGCATTCAATAGTGTCCATTCATGCTAAACAGCTTCGGTGTGAGGAAAATGTGGAGGTATTTTAATTAAATTGAGTTTTATATCTATTTATTGGAAACTTTTAAACCATTCTCTCTCATATGCAACAATGATCGCAACTTGCAGGTGCAAAAATCGCTACGTCATCTAAATGCATTTGGGATGGGATGTGATATTAATCACTTCTATAGGATAACTAATTGACATGCTTCCATAATTGTTTCCTTTTAAATAAATAACAACCGAAATAACTAAAGATTAATTAAATCTGTTTTTTTTTAATGAAATAGTAATTTGTTAATAACTCTGAATTACATCATAAATTAGAACATAAAACTAATAATAATAGTTGGAAATCGTCAAAAGTTAATTGAGCTGAATCTGTAACAATGTATTGTGCATCAGGTGGTGAAGGTATGGTCGGAGCGCGGCACCGTGCAGGTGTACAACCCGAAGGGGCAGGACAAGTTGTTCACCTACGATGCCGCCTACGACTGCTCCGCTGACACACAGACCATGTACGACGAGATGGTGAGTACTCGCTATTATCCTAGAAGCTTCCAATGTTCCGTAAATTATACCATAACTTTTCCGTGGGATCGCCAACGGTATTGCTCCAAGTAGCACATTCAAATTTTCAAGTATGCTCTGTTATATTGACCTAGTTGGCAAGCTGGGATTATGGGTTTACTTCCAATTTTATTTCTCCAAGTTTATCAATTTTCGGCGTCGATACGGAAGTTCTTTTCAGTTTGATTAACTGCTATGCATTTCATACGAGTAATTTTTACTCGGATGTATCACTTTTATGTGAATATCTATTTGCGTCTTCGACGTTTAGCGATTCCGGACCGGTAGTGATAGATCGGTACTTGGCGAGCAATTGAATTCACGTAGGTTTAGCGGGTGTTAGTTTCAGCGGAACTCCGCCCGTCGTGTAATAATTATTTTATTTAATAATTATTCTATATGAAGTGAAATCTGTTGACTCGCAACCACATTCCCCCGCGATGTTACGCACGCGGGCCGCTGCCACTGCCGTCATATTGTTGCCAAAAATATGTTGCTCAGTCACACATTTACGCCAAATGATATGAGTTATGCTCTGTGAGCAATTTATATCAAACGTCAGAACATCACGATTTTTGATGAATATATTTTTAGAGAAGATTAGTTTCTATTGATACAAATTCTGCACTAAAAGTGGATAATGTTGTCCGAAATTTTATATTTTCTTTTAATCACAATTAAAATTTTAATTTATAATCAACAGATTCTTAACGATCAAAGTGAACGTAAAACCGAAAGAGATTGTTAGAAAAATGGTCTAAAAATACATGATAAGTTCGTAAAAGAATTGTGTCTTGCAAATATTTCAGCGCGCAATCCATTACAGCTTCAGATTGCTATTGTAGTGATCGTTTACATTTAAGAAGAATGGAACACTTGTTCGATATTCCAAATACCCGGACTCAATTTCATTAGCTATCCACCGCATAATTGGTGATCATATGTGGTACATTAATGTTAGCTCGTTGAGCGTTTGGTACGTAACTCGTTACTCATTACTCATTTTGCGAATTAAAATAGTTACTTTATCTGGAATACCTATGCTAATTTCTATTTCAGCCCTGTTATATTTTTTATTTTTGAACTGCAAGGACTAAACTGTACGTTTCACCAATACAACCGTCTGAATGAAAATCTGAAAAAACTACACAAAATAGGCTAATAGCTATTGTTTAGTCGGAAGTAATCAGCACGTTAATTGGATATTTAAGGTAATTGCACACCGTCGTGATCTACGAGAATGGATCCTACGCTCAGCGAGCCGACGAGGACCGTCCTCAGTTTCACTTTCAATGGCGAGCCTTGACGCAGCCGAAGGTTTTGTCGCATTTTTTTTACAAAACTCTGTGATTCAACAGTCGTTAGAGTGGGCGACCAATTTCAAGAGTACGACCTCGATACCGCAGCACGCCGGCTTAGGTGTTCGTTTCGTATTAATGATTAATTATCCCATTGTATAGAGCCATCTGTAAGGGCATAAACATGTTCATGAGAGATATTGAACGACCCACTCGAAGCTATATTAGACCTACATACGACAAGTACATTTGGTGTTGTTATATCACTTGAGAAGTAATAAAGTGGTTATATTGAAAATAATCGCATTTGCTATTGTGTTAAACTAATAAATGGTTGATTTTGTTGGGCATATCACTTTTGACCTATGTTATTGTAGTCTTATTGTAGTATTGTGTTCTTTCCTACTCGGCTGGACCTGCGGCTTGATTGGACAAGAAAACAATACTAGCTGCAACTTTGTTTATATTGTAACGTACGCGATTCATAGACCACAATACACTTGTATGATTTAACGGGGCAGATGTTTACGTGCTCGAGGAAAAATAGTCTTTGTGTTCAGTAGGATTACCTTTTGTTAGTAAAATAATTGATTATCCGAGTGTGCAGTGGTGTTTGTACTAGAATGAGCGCATGATGTTTGGTCGGTGTCGGTGTGATGCTAGTCAAGGCTGGCGCGATGTATTCGAAGCTCATGTTACGTCATCATTCTATAGAATCGACCTTTTTCAGACGCCCGATGTATTCCAATTTTATCGAGATTTTATTTTCGCATTGATATTTTAACAGCTTGAGTGAAGTCATCGCGCCGATTTTCGAGTATGTGAGGTGTACCGTGTAACACTTCCTCTCTGTACTGGCGGAAACTGCAGTTCCTCATTATAAAAATAACTCGTTATTTCCGTATGAGCGTTATGTTGTTTCTGTTATAAATTTATAATTTATTAGCGCGCTAGTAGTTACATTTAAAACTTGTAAGATCTCTCTCGGATAATATAAGCTAATTTTGTTATGCAAGTCCAGTTGTTCTTTCTGTAATTGAATAGCCTTTCCTCGGATGCCTTATATCGTCGCAGTGTGGTATGACGGACTGTATTTCAGTACTTCGAAATTTGAAACATCGATCGACTGCACTGCGAATGTTCGTGAGTTCGAAAAACGTTGGTATCGAATGTATGCTATTGCGAAAAACTCTAGGCACCTGAGTTTACCCAGGACCATCCTGTATGGGCGCCCCCACGGATCCGTGTTGAGTCCCTCCAGGAGCTCATCCCAGCACCGTTTTTTGGCGTCTGAGATGGCGATCTGCATCGCAACTGTAGCCGCTCGATATGCCCTATAGAGACTGGCTGTCTCCTCGGCAGGAGTTCGCCTTCGTCTCCGGGCTCTGGTGTACAGGCGGCGGCTCCGCAAGCAAACCACGCGAATTTGTGCGATTTCTGCCGACCGCGTATCGTTAACCTACTGTTCTTTATAATTCCACTAAGTATAATATTGTCAGTGACCAATCATATTTTGCTTTATAATTAATTAAAATAAAATTAGCACTATCAGCTTCCCCCAGAAAATGTTCAATATTACTAATTCGCAAACGCTTCACTATGAAATTCCTTTAAATTCTGACCGTCTTTAGGATTCTAGTAGGGCTAGTCCTTTTATTTGGGTTACTGTGCGGGAAGTTTTAACAAAAATCCAACTTGCGAATACTAATTTCAAAGGAGACACTACAATCTCCGACACGTATGGTTATGGAGAAGCGAGAGATAGGTAGCTGCGCGCACGGATCGCGTTATATTCCCGAGTTTACGCTCGGAGTCCCTACACTCTAGAGAGGGATCTCAATAAGTATTAATTTATCTTGAAGCGTCCTAAAGACTGGATCTAACAATATTTTCCGTTGGCATGCAGGTCCGTCCTCTGGTCGCGTCCGTACTGGACGGCTTCAATGGGTGCGTATTCGCGTACGGCCAGACGGGCACCGGCAAGACGCACACGATGGAGGGCACCGCCGACCACGAGGGCATCATCCCCCGCGCCTTCCGCCACATCTGGGCGCACATCGAGAACAGCGCCTCGCCTGACGTCACGCATCTCGTCTCCTGCTCATACGTCGAGCTGTACTTGGAGGACGTCAGGGATCTACTCTCCAAGGATTGTAAGAAGCTGACGATAAGGGGGCAGGTTAGTACTTCCACTCGATTAAACCAAATTTAGAATTTTAGGCTATTGGTTGAAAAGCTAGAGGATAAGATGTGTGGGACTGGTGCGGACTTGTGGTATAAACAAGTATTTAAGGAACTTCTGGGTGATGATAGCAACGCCAAATACCGTGACGAAGACTTTCGGTTTCTTGAGTGAAACATCATAAGGAAACCAAATCATAGTGCGCTGGTTATGGTTACGTACCTTGTAGTGCCTACCGTGATGGGCTCAAGTCGCAAATCTATAGGCAAACACCAATTCTTGTGATCCGTATAGGCTTTGTGTGCTAACCACATCCGGACACATTATCAATTATCACGGTGCGATTGTTGAAACATAGAACATGCAAGTTTGCGTTAGGGCACTCATGTATAGGGCACAAATAAAAGAATAAGAACAATTTTGCTAGATCTTGTTGTACAGTTCCTGTTGTAGATGCTAAATAAGCTGATTCTCATTCGTAATGTAGCGTTAAAGTGTCAGGTCCTTCGTAAGTAATCACTGAAGGTTCAGTTGACACAAGATAGCTGCGCTGCGCCTCGTCCGCGAAAGGAGTCAACATTTGCGAAACGTGTTTCCTTCATAACATGGTCTTTGTATTTGTTCAGAACGCTTTGATTGTATAATGTGTGACATAACAATAGTTACTGGGTTACCGATGTTTGTTTTATATTACCACTTTGTGAGTGAGCTGGGTGCAGGACTTATGGATGGGGTATCTATGATATTGGCATTTGGCGTTTGGCCTTTTCTAATGCCTGGTGGTACCAATTGCAATGCTACATTGCCCCTAATTGCGTCTTCTGTTAGCTGGCCTCTACTGATATTGTTGTAGAGGTTATTTCTATGAGATTTTCTATTTATACGTAATGAAAATAAAAATGACTACAAAGCCAAATGAATTAGCCCGCTCATGAAAAATTTCAATCAGCCAGTTGGCATCTTTTCAAGTCGTACTTATATCTAGTCTAAGCTTAGAGAAAATAAATGAAATAACTATTTTATATTGGAAACGAAAGTTTTATGAACTATTATCCTGTTCAACATACAGGTCGTTGTTTTGGTCAGCGACGAGCGACTCAGGGTCGATAATACAAATGATACTGGTCCTAAAAAAAAAAAAAAAATACTTTATTTTTTTTAATTTAAAAATTAAATTAATTTAAAATTTAAATTTTGAAAATCATGTAATAAGCTAAAGTGTAGACATAATAGTCAACGGGAGTACGAGGGAGTAAAGGGGTGGGGCGATGGCGGCTTGCGCCTAGCTCTAGTCTGTGCACGTGCCTAGTAACCATACTTTGCGGTAATTTTATTTCAAATTGAATACGGTATTTCTCAACATATTTACAGTATTTACTGGAATTAAGTCCATTTTTGGGGAATATATATTTTGTACTACCGCTCCTGGGTCGCTTGTCGCCGACCAAAACAACATCCTGTATATCAAAAATGTATTCAGAATTGGCAGTTAATGTGACAGTGTCCTATTAAGCTGGCCCTCACAGAACTTCTGCCCCGTTATTTCTTTCTCGTGGGATCTTATGTATTCCCGGGATAAAAAGTCTGAGGTATGAGATAACTGTGGCATCCAAATCCCACCCATTTATAATATTGGGTGATCCATTTATAATAATTTATTCATCCGTGTTAAACTTTTGACATTGGCCTGAAAAAGGAAAAAATAAAACAACTTCCAATTTTTAGGCGCTTAGGTCATGGTACAAGGTCACACCCACGCGTCTTGCTATTGACCTACGTCCACCATGGTATAACAACTCAATCGATAACAAACCATTAGTATCCTTGGAACAAACTATAATATACATACAAATGAAACTAATCCACTTGATTTATAGAAGACTGTAGAAGACTGCAATTTTCCTTCACCTAAATTACGAAGTAAGGATAATCTTGGTATAGAATTAAGAAAGGTAATCAAATGTGGTTTAGACAAATTTAAAACCAGGTTCGAAGAGGGCACTAACATCGATATAGAATTTACAAGTTATTGTTGATCGAAGATGTCAAAGCTACTGAAGTAACCAATTAACAAAATGACTTGAATGATGTTAACGTCTGCTAACATTCCTGTAGGTCCATTAATAGATATTTTATTATGAAAACTAATAACGCTTCCTTGGGATAAAAAGTATGATAATGTAGAAAAAGTAAAACATGCAAATAAATGTCTTCTTCACAATTCTATTAAATACACATCAGTGCAGCCGCTTTCAAGTACAGTTTTTATCAGATTTCAGTTGATATCTCTGAACGTCGTAACTCAATTTTAATTTTGAACCTTATTGTTGTTAGTAAATAACCTGAAATGTATCGCTACGTCTTATGGTTTCATGGTCGCGTTATCGACGTTCTTTGTATAATTTATTGATAAGTATTATATTGATTATCGTTGATAATACGTCAGTGTCGAACGTTGTCGGTCGTCGGTCGATTGTAATCCACTTTTGTTACTTCCTTTTATTCTTTTATGTTTTAATTAGTGTTACGTTACTGCTGGCTGAATGCCAAAGCACGCGGGGCTGGGAGAGTAGTCAAAACAATTGAGGGTCGAAGTTTACAAAGTTATGCACGGAGAGCCAAACGAAAAGCAAGAACCTTTCAATGCTTTTTACTATAACTCTGATATATGGTACATTAACCGAGTAATTTTCTTGTCCCAGTTTATTATAATGGACGATTGTATTGTTTATAGAAAATCAGTTCCACCTGTTTTCCTCGCTGCAGTAAAGTTAGTTGGATTGAATAAGTTAATGGCTGTTGTTACTAGGGCAAGTAGGGCAGCAATCAGTAGACCAGTTTATTTTAGATTATTAGATGGACAAAGAACGGATTCGTTTAAATTCGGAGTATTCTGACTGACGACCATTACAAGACATCGCAGCCGCTTTGGCTGTGCTGGCAGTATAGTACCTGGAACCAGAGGTTTAGTGTAGACTCCTCCCAACTCCTCTTTCATAAGGGTGTGAAAAGAGGTGAAGTGGTACCCATAATTAAAACGTCTGTATAGGCCATGATAACACCTTACAATCAGGATGATTATTTGCTACCGTAGTGATATAAAAAAAAGGTCTAATTTTGAATTTCAAGCCGACGTGAAAGAGGTCAAACAGTTAGGCCAAATGATTATCAACCTAATGCAGCCCAGGTCAATTTTCTAATTTATGATCACTGCGGCGATCCTTGACAACAGACCACAATACGTGTAGCAACGTACTCGTATGACCAGCGGGTCAAGGAGTTTGTACAACTATACCCTAAACTGTAACAATATGTCTGACCATTTCGACCTTCACGTGACCAATTTGGTGGTAAAATTATTTCTCTAATGTAATGTTTCTTTTGGTTGGTTTGTAAAGTGATTACAATCAGATAAAACTGCGGCTGGTAGCTGTTATCGCTTGTACAACTTATACAACTGCTTAGAACAAATGAGTCACTAGAATAATAAAATTATAAATAGGTACATTACTATTTTTTTTACCGACGAAAAAACGGAGGTGGTTTACAAGACGACGCGTATATTTTTTTTTTTTATGTATGATCCCGCATAACTTTTTACAGAGTAGTCCGATTTTGATAATTCTTTTTTTATTGGATAGGGTATACCTCGAAGTTGGTCCCATATACATTTGGATACAAAAAACCTAACCTTAGTGTGGGAAAATAGGGGTGATTTATTGTTCACTCACAGATTTTAATGCTGAGTTGCGTATTACATCAAAAGATATCAAAAATTAAGCATGTAGTAATTAGTAGATTATAGACACAAAAAATGATAAAATAAAAACTTTTTAACAAAATAAATTAAACCACCGAAAATACTGAAAAGCAAAAAATAATTTTGAATATAACTTGAATTTTATAAGGTTTTGCAGTCGGTGATAAATAAACAAATATTACAAAAAATTCATACCTAAGTAGTTTATTGGTTTATCCCCGACTGCAAAACCTTATAAAATTCAATTTATATTCAAAATTTATTTTGCTTTTCAGTTTTTTCGGTGGTTTAATTTTTTTGTTAAAAAGTTTTTAATTAATAAAACAGAGAAGTTGATTAGCGTTATGTCGCTTTTATTGTTATTGATTAGTATGATACTAGAAGGTGTTATTTGATTATGTACCTACCTTATAAGATCTACCCTGCTTCCGATGTAGGAAAACATACATACAAACCCACGTAGAAAAACATAATGTGCCAAATTGTCTTTCCTATGCATACTTTCTGTTCTGCCCCGAAGATTCAGTCAAGTCTCAGGTGACTACTTCAGATTAAAATGTATTTATTCTGACTCAAATAAATGGAGTTTATTTGAAGAAACTTATTTATTTATACCTGTCGCAAGTAGGGTTGCCATCCGTCCGGGTTTCCCCGGATTTGTCCTAGTGTAGAGGGCATCCGGAGAGCGTCCGGGCTGGGTTTCATTTTTTATCCGGGTTTCAAAGTTTTCAAATCACAACAATCAATACTATTTTTACTGAGTTATCCGGGGCTTTCACGCTTCTTGTCCTGGTTGCCAGATTTTAGAGATGGCAACACTAGTCGCAAGTAACAGGTCGAGTTAGCGAAGAACAAATATGCTATAGTATTAAACGATTAGTTATATTTGCCATCAAGTGTTTCTATTTACTTACCAAGAAAGTTAAAGAGAAAATTCTAACTCAGTATTGCTAATTATGTGCGAGCTTTAAGCTCGTTAGCAATCGACTCGTCCGTGTCGCATCGCTTAGCAATCATTATGTGACACGTGCAAACTGTAAGTACTACCTACACGTGTCGTGTCGGTACATTACGCTAATACAACAAACAACGCGTGTGGCGAAAACGAAAGCGCAATTTAACCGAAATTCATTAAAACTGATATTCGCTTTTCAACCACTGAATAAAACATGAGGTTTGTAATACAATTTGAACTCGTCAGATGGTTGATGGATTATTATCGTAAACAATCCGAATGCTGCTCTATTTTATTCGCAATAGGATACTATTTTGGTTGTGAGGTCCATATAAGTAGGAATTAGGCGGGCACTCGCAATAATGTACGGTACGTTCATAGCCTTGTGTAAATATGGCACTCGGATGCGTCCGAAAATTGCTAGTTTTTATACGAGATTGTGCAAACTGATACGTTGTACGTAATACCACAGAATAAATAATAGTACTAACGTAGTAATACGTGGTTTCGTTAATTTAGTATAGTTTATGCAACACGCTAATTATGAGATACATACAAAAGAGTGTAGTTGTCAGCGTTCCCATTACCAGACGCACATAAGATCAAGGCTGCAATTATAGTTAAACTTAACAAAAAGCAGTAAAACTTACATAAGCATAAGAAAACAACTTACGATGTTGCTGTGAGTAAACACAAACACATTTATTTGTCATCAGTTATAATTATAGTACAGGTGTAAACAACATTGTTAGAGGAAGTGTACTCGTAGTTCACATCTGAAATGTTGTTTTACGAGCGATTTAAGTGGGCATTATAAAATATACGACTTAATACAGTACCCACGTACCTAAACATAATCTCAATTGTAAATGGTTAATGCAGACCATGATAAGGTTCTTAATAAAACACGCAACTTTAATGCGTTCGTGTTTTATTTATTTGTAACCCAATTTTATTTCGTACCAGTCAATCTGATTCTCTTTCATTTGACTCAATGTTTGCAGAAGTAATGTAATATCACGACTAACCTGCACCATAGATTAAGAGTAGGCTAGATACGGCATGATCACAATAACTTCTTACTTATGATTATGATGAAAAGAAACATCCCCTGAAATTGACCCATCCTTGAAGAGTTGTTACAGAGTTGTCACAATTTGACTTTTTTAGATATCAGTTGCCACTGGCGCTGGCGAGTTTAAATCAAGCCGCAAGCTAAAGTTCATGCATACTATATACTGCTCTGTATTTTTTTTATTTCCGTCTAAACGTCCAGAAATTCAATATAGCGTTATAGGTTTTGTACAAAGTCAGAAACAGCCATCAGACTATTATTGGCGTAACTCAACCAGAAAGTTGCTATATGAGAACTAATAATAGCAAAAACCACGACAAATGCACTTACATAAATAAAGAGTTGTATAACATGTCCCCAGGAGCTGAACGGGTTCTACATCCCCGAGATGACGTCGGTGGTGTGCAAGTCGGGCGCGGAGATGGTGCGCGTGATGCGCGCGGGGAACCGCAACCGCGCCTCCGGCCGCACCGACATGAACGAGCACTCCTCCAGGAGCCACGCCGTCTTCCTCGTCACCGTCGAGACCGCGCATCGCAAGACCAACCGCATACGGTAACACATCTAATATTACCTCACCTACGTACTAGGAGTTAAGTCTCCTCAGGAATTATCTGATGTCTGATGCATCGATGTCATTTTGGGGATTGTGCGGTGGGCTGATAAGGGTCTTCGATGAAAAATAGATTCCTTGCGAACATTTGAATTCTACTGTTTTAATCTCACACCAAGAAATTACTAATGCATTGATGAAGGCTGGTCTAAATCTGCTAGTAATGTAAGTTATCCAATGTATTTGTAGGTAAGCTAGTTTAGACGTATCGTGTCTGACATTAGAACGGCTTTTTTTAGAGAAAATAACGAATTTTCTCTAGTAAAATTGCTTGTTCCAGTAAGATTGTAAGAGGTGTATGAAGCATAAACGTATTCGATATTACATTCGGACTTGATATCTCAATCGGTTTTCCACAACAGCAAAGTTATCCTATAACTTATAAAGATTTCTATGATCAAGAACGGACTAAACGGTAAATAAATATATAAGATAATTCATCATGTAGCATTTTTTGGGCATGTCCAGTAATACGATAGATAAAGGTGAAGCGCAGGTCGGTACCTAGGTCACCTTTACGGCTTGTAGTTGATTACGTGATGCCAGTTAGTATAAGTCGATAAGGATAAAGCTCCAATACAAGTTACAACTTCTCTATATAACGCTTTAAACTATATTATAGCTTCTATAGTGTAGGTCATGTGTAGGTGTGTTCCGACAGCTGCACTTGAGAGCCAGCTCCTTCTAGGCTATGTGTGCTTACCACCTTCGGCCGCATCATCACTTACCATGGTGAGATTGAGGTCAAACACAGGCCAATAAACAGTAAAAAAAAAAAAAAAGATATTATTTATTTTGGAAAAATATGTTATACCACTTGCGGAGTTACTGCTTCGGTCAATGGTAATGAATTTCATTACATAGGGCTTCCATTTTCTGCAATTCTATTATATTTATAGAAAACCGTTTTCCATAAATTTTCCGAAAACGTGAATATCAAACTATTCAAGAAAGTCGTCCATCAACTCTCTCTCATCTCATCTGGTGACACGATTGAGGTCTAAATATTATAAGTAATGGGATTTCAATGAAGCCCAGTTCAATGAACATCATTGCCGTTGACTTACGCGGTAGCCCCGCTGATTGGCTACCACCATAATTTATTTATTTTCATGGAAACCACGGCACTAAAAATAGGGGATACAATTCAAAGCTAACAAATTGCCAATGACAGTTTCCTACTTTTCAAACTGAACTAGAGGTACATATTATCGCAACCATCGCAACGATACTATAGATTGCAGTTGCCTTGTGTTTTCTATGCCACTTCTGGCCATGTTATCAGTTTCCAAGGAGATCGTGGTTAAACATAACCCACAAAAAAGATGCGCTTATACGTGCACAAGAATCTTACGGGATGAGAAACAAAATCGATGATCACATTACTTTTGTCTAGACTGAAATCTTGCTGAAAATCCAATTAACAAGCAAATCGCCAATTAGATACCCAACTGAGTTGAATGTATGAATGTTACTCATCATTATCAGTAGTTCATTGCCTCTTCTCTGGTATGCTCACTTGATATTTTGACTTCCAAGAAACAGTGCAATTGGACCACCTTACCTGGCGATATTCCAAATACTCATTTTTCTACACCGAAATATGTATGTCCCAGGAAAAATAAAAATTATGCCAATATTCTTTGAAAGTCTAAATGAATACTCCGTCAAAGCAATTAAAATTACTTTCCTTGAAAGAAATCCGTAGCAATAATAATTAAGATCTCTTAGTTTTAAAGAATTTTGGTGTAAATACCTCCCCATCAGAAATCGTGGGCTTTCTGCGGGTCTTTTTATCTCGACCTCAAATATTCACTTCTAATCATCCTAAGAAGAAGTAACAGAGGCTTTGCTTTACATTTATCTAAAATACCTAATATTATTAATTTTATTTGACGCTAACCCATTCTAATCGCGAAGCCAACAATAGCGTCCATTTGAGCGTAATTATTGTTTTGTGGTGTTTGAAATCAGAAGGTTTAGTTCAAGAGCACGCCACGTCTAATTGAATGTTAACATTAATAAACACATGAAGTGGGTGTCTCAAGCGAAGATTAGATGCTCCAATTGAGTGATGATGCATCTCGCCTCTCCGAGTATTACGTGTTCAACCTTCAGCAACATGATACGCGCTTTGTGTCTAAGCCTTATTTGGTAGAACATTTAAAATATTGTGACAAACCTGTTGAAAAGAAAAAATTGGTGGAGATTTGTGGTTAAAGAATTGTTTTGAAAATGGAGCCCTGGGTAGATGATGATGAATGGAGTGACGAAGAGGATCTTTATTTAAGGTATCTCCTCTTTTTAGCTTTTACTTCTAAGTTAGCAAACAACCATACGGCTCGTTTGATGGTAAACTGTTACTGTAGCCTAAAGAAGCTTTGAAGTTGCAACACCAGGGGTATCAGTCGCCCGTTGCTGAACAAAACCATCAAAAATCCCTTCCAACCAAAAAGAAGTTGGAAACTCAACACGACTGTACTTTCAGAACTCGAATATTATTCGTCACAAAGTTATTGAATCAACAAGCTTGATTAAATTCCCCCCAGAAATAAGTTCGTGACATCCAGTTCAAAAGACGTTGCCTTGCATTTCATAAAGGCTGTAAAGTTGAATAATACCTACTTAGTATAATATGGAACAGTGAATTATTTAAATGGAGCAAGTGAACAGTAAGCGAGTCGGGCCGCGGCGATGCGAAGGCAGTCCATCAAGCGGCGAAGCTAATAAAACGATGGGGAAGTCACGACACGACACGAGCCGACACGTGCTCCCTGTAAAAAGTTAATGCAGTCGTGAATCAATGGTTGCAATTCCAGTTCTATTGATATTGTGAGCAAATAATATAATCGGTACAATGAAAAATGCTTTGAAAGCCGATTTTTTGGTTATTTTCAGCATTCATTCCGTTAAGTTCGTAAACAAACTTTGTATTTTCCATTTCAGGTAGTAGTCGATTTATTTTATGTATTTCATCTTGCCCGAGATCTAAGTTGTTTTTATTTTCTCTAACCATATTCTGAACTAGCTTTTCACTGCGGTTGCATTCGAGTTCTTGGTATAAAAAGTATCCCGTGGTTCAAGCTACCCCTCTACTAATTTTCATTAAACAAACAGACTTTCGCTTTTATAACATTTGTAATAATTTTATTGTATCTTAGTTGAAGGAGTTTCTTAACTGAAATATTTAGATCGCAGTAAATGGCCACCTACTAACATCATCAAGGTAAATTGCACAACTAATGAAAAATGTTGCATTATACAATAACTCAAAAATTTGATACGCAACGTTAATGCATTTGCATAACTTAGTGGCTGGAACAAAACTTGCTACTTGTCTACTAGTGTGTAGCCGGATGAAGCCTCGCTGATGACTTGCGAACTATTCACGAGTAGATTAACCCCCTTAGCTAATGTGTTCAGTAAATAATTCACCAGACACATTTTCTGTCACAACTACCTGCAAGATGGAATAAGATAGATGTTGTTAAGTAGTAGTAGTAGGAGTGTCAGTACCAGTCTGCTCCGACTTTCGGTACCTCGGATCATAAATGCAGAGCGATGGTTATATTGACCTTGATATAAAGCAGAGAGTCAGCTCAGGTTGGATAAAATGGTGACAGGTAACAGGAATAACATGTGATCCACGGATGGCTTTAAAGCTAAAGAGGAAAATCTATAAGTCCGTTGTAAGACCTGTCATAATGTATGGTTCGGAATGTTGGGCAGTAAAGAAGACGAATGAAAGAAGATTGCATGCAGCTGAGAAGAGGATGTTGAGATGGATGTGTCGAGTGACCGGAATGGATAAGATAAGGAATGAGTACATAAGGGCAAGCTTGAAAGTAGCGCCATTGATTGGAAAGTTGAGAGGGGACCGTTTAGCGTGGTATGGACTTGTTATGAGAAGAAATTTAAGCCACGTCACTAAAAGAGGTATGAGTATAAAAGTGGATGGATATACGGGAAGAGGAAGATTTAAAAAGAGATGGATCCCGATCACCGTTATCGAAATTTAATAACCAACTCCAGAAAAACACGTAAATGTCCTATTGGTTAATGGCATGTATTTAATGCCTTAACTATTAATTCTCTCTATTCCAACATGAACCAGGCGTGCCCACTGCTGATCATTGGAGTTGGGTTGTGGTCATTTGGTCAACCTACTGTTGGAATTTTTCAAGCCGCCTAGGAGGCTTACCATCAGGCGGGCCGTATGCTTGTTTGCACCTTAGTGGTATAAAAAATTAAAAATAAAGGCATCCGACTAACTTAACGACTATCACAATTAAGTGATAACCGGGACCAACGGCTTTACGTGCCTTCCGAAGCACGGAAACGCTCGATTTGAAATACCAATAGGCGGTCACCCATCCAGGTACCGACCACGACGGTGGTAGCTTAACTTTGCCGATCGATTAAGAACGGCTAATCATGCTACACCACGAGCGTAAGTGCCTTATTAGGGCCATTATTTAAAAAACAATTTTGAATTTAAAATTCGGGCTAATACTATCTTTCCCTGGAAATTTACTGAAGAGGCTCACCCTGATGAGATCATGATGAACTAATTCAGTAAAGTATTTATTTATTAGCGTCGCGACAAGCGGCCGGCACACGCACCGAGCGGCACCGCGGCGGCGGCGTAGCTGTGGACGTCATACGTAAATGAGTATCTACGATCAATACTGTCTATCATTCCATCTCTTTATACACCTCTATTATGACGTCAATATAATAATAGCTAAGTAACTTGCCTGGCAATATTCCCTGGCAATAACGTTTTTCGTTGGTTGACGTGCGCAAATTCGGCCCTATACTAGTAGGTACTTTTGTGAACTTATGGTCGACATTCTCTTGTCCCCCTCGAATTCAGGGAGGGCTATTAGTATCCATGCTCATAATTCTGAACTAGCCAGTGGCATTCTGGATTAATATTTCATCTAGGATTATATCAAGTCTTTTTATACTACTAAGGTAGCAAACGAGCATATACTACGGCCCGCCTGATGGTTAGGGGCTACCGTAGTCTATATATGTTGGCAACCCCAGGGGCGCTTGCGCGTTGCCTATTCTGGAAAAATCGCTGCCCCCCCAAAAGGGGTCCTGCATCGGAAGGGATAAAGCGCAGTGACACTTGATACACCGCACATTGCCAGCGCAGCGCAGCGCCTCCTTATGGAGATCTGGCAACCGTACTCGCCGCAGGAACATAACACTGCCCATATCAGTTTTGTGGTGCGGCCACCCAATAATAATTAAAATTAATTTTCATCCCGTATTTTCGCGGGGGACATTGAACTCTGTGGTCCCGAATCCAATAATTACGTCATTAGTTACTTGAATTCTTGACTAAATGCTCTCATGAAAGTGCTAATAGTGCAATAATATTTATTTCGTGCGTTGTTAGATTTTCAGTTTATCATGATTCGTTTGTGTACCGGAGCGGAGCGCGTTACCATGAATGGCGATCTCGATTCTCGCAAGTGACTCACTTATATCTGGCATTTTGAACACTGTGTCTTGAATCACTGACCGTTACCTAAAATGAAATCGATGATCTAAGATATGGAACCGTCTTTGTTTGAATTTACCATATTTTGTTTAAAGTATCAATTGTCATCATAAATAATACTTGTTTATCTGTTGCTTGATACATGTTTCAATCGGAAATGGTTATATCTTATCTTTTATTCGTCAAGGGTCATTATAAAACTGAAATAATGTTGGTACCTACGTACTATTCTGAAACCTTCCACATGACGTATAATCTATTCCTAATTCCTTTCTTGGAGATAAAATAATATTTAGGGTAATTCTTCACATACGGCTTGAGATCCCTAACCGAGCAGAACCTGAATTATGGATACCAGATTAATGATTATACTACTATATTTAACCGGATAATAATATTGTACACATAAATCGTGCGTATTTGTTTTACACATAAATCGTGCGTATTTCAGTGCGAGAATAGAGTTCCAATAGTAGTGTGCGAGGAAGGGCGGCGTACCGTGAACGCTTCATGTTTTTCAGTGAGCGCCTTCAGCCGGCCACCACCACCACTCCGCGTCACTACACCTCACTACTCCAACACCGCTGTATAACCTTGTTCTACAATGAACATTTGGAGCGCATACAATATTTTTTACAAACAAATATTAGGTAAATAAAGTATCCTGTTGCGAAAAGGAAAACGAATTATGCGCAAGGTTATTTACTATGGAACTAAATTGAGCTGTTGTTTGATAAAATTGATAATTTGCATCGATTTGCGTTGCGTGCTTGTTGGGCATATACAATGAGGTAGAAATTAGTAGGCAGTGTTAGATACCTATAGTGGCTTATTATAAAGTATTGTTTCAATATATTAATTTAAAAAACAGTACTAAATAATTATAGAGTGGGAATTTGACGAGTCGTGTGTACCTTTGCTGAGGCTCGACTGACCCGTACCCGAGCATTCTTCACTGAGTAAGCTATAAGTATCCCCGAGTGTCTTAGGATATTCATCCCGGGAACAAGGGTTCTTACTAATGTTATAAATGTGCAGATTTGTGCTATATATTTGTAACTCATTAACGCTGTAATGTAATGGCTGAACGAATTTGTATGTTTGGCACATTTATCATGGTGGCATAAAACATACGACACTTTTTTCGTGGGAAAATATATAGGTATGTACCTATGTACTTAATTGAAAATCGAATAAAATAATTCAGTATGGAAAAATGTTACATTTACATTATGTCAGATATATTTGTATAAATAATTCATAAACGGAATAAGAGCGCGTCGAATTCGCCCACATGTTATCGTCCCATAATCAGATAATCGTCGCTAATACGAGTACTATCATCAGTTAATGTTTTTACA
Organism: Polyploca ridens; assembly: GCA_951394255.1. NCBI lineage: Eukaryota > Metazoa > Arthropoda > Insecta > Lepidoptera > Drepanidae > Polyploca > Polyploca ridens. Next base: position 14,587,091 of record OX596263.1, on the reverse strand, counting down.
ATTAGCGTGACTGACAAGACAACCGAAGGTGGACTAGTACCACAGACTATTACACACGGCTTCAATTCAAGCTATACCACTTTATGCTGGCCCCGCGGAGCTATGCATGAATCAAACTACCAGAGGCTTGATTATAGTGGTTTTGTTGCCGTGTTTAGCACATATGTTTGATTATACCTTTGTATAAGTACCTAGGTGTATTAGGTATGCGACATGGTTTGAAATTGAAGATCTGTCAATATCAGCAAGTCTACTGTCGCATGTTCCTTGTAATCTGTTTGTTCCTATTTAAATATCTAAACTAGGAAATATTTTATTATTAACATAATGGTGTGAAAAGTTACATTACAATAATTAAATATTTATATGCACGTAGGTAGGTAGGTACGTATATTCAGTGTCGACCAATTGTACAAGGCTATATACACCGACTTATCTGTATGTTTGTTTGCCACAAGCGTCGCTAAACTATGAAATTGTGCGATCGTCTCCGTAACAACAGCTGATCGGCATTGTATTAATGTTTTTAATAGATAAGTCAAAAATTCTGGTACAAATGCTTAGAAAATCGAAAGTTTATAAGGAATATGAAAATGAACCAATACGTTCGCGAATCACTGTAATATTTAGCCATATTGATCTACGAAGGTAAAAATCGTTAAAAAGGTGAAAAAATTCAAATTTCCCGCCTCATATATCACTATAGAAATCGAAACCACATCGTTCGTTACAGCATTCAACAGTATCCTTCTTTAATACAAGCTATGGTTAGTCTGTGAGAAATATCATAATTATTCGATGTTACTGAGATATCATCGATGAAAATAGCTTGCAAACAAGAAATAAATAAATCACATAGTATAAATAAATATACCTCAGTACCTTATGTACACAAACCACCAAAAATAGAACATTTATTGACTCTAAATATTGAACATGTTAGTTTTTTTACATCCCAAACATTACACAAACTATGTCGTCACACTAAGGAAACCGACGATGTATTGATCGAAGATATAGACAGGTGTCAAATCTCATATTAATATTGATCTAACATGCCTTACAAGTAAAAATGTGCGAGTAACAGCTGGCCGTGCCCGCGTGTCGTGTAGGCGAGTGTGTATTCACCTCTATAGTATTCGCACTCCGCCGCCATCGCATCGGAAGCTCAGTGCCGCATGCCGGACTGGATTATAAAGCAAGAGTAGCAATTGCTAAGGGCCCCGCGCAAGGGACCCTGTTTTTTATATAAGAATTCGATTTTACTTTTTTTTATACTACTTAGGTGGCAAACAAGTATACGGCCCGCAGAAATCTCTTCACAGCCTTTTTGAAGAACCCCATGCTGTACTCCATTGGGAAAACCACGGCGGGGAGCTCATTCCACAATCTGAGCGTCCGCGGAAGGAAGCTCCTTCGAAACAATTCTAGTTTCAATGTGTGAAGATGGACTCCCCGTCGATGGCGACTGAAAATTAAATTTCGCAGCACGGCCAAGAATAAAAATAAAATAATTGGAAATAACAAAATCAATTCAGAAAATTCGCAGAAAATTTTGCTGCGTCGCCGTCGTCCAAATAGTTAGTAGTCAGAACAAAATCTAATCCCCTTATTAATAAATAAGGTGTAAGTCACAGTATACCTAGGTTTAAAATATATCCGTCACTTTCTAATGTCATATAAACAAAAAGGGCTATCTTAATACCTGGTTGTTACAAGACTGATTTACACCTTATTTATTAATAAGGGGTTTTGTGTTTGAAACTATCATGAATCTTTTCCTCATTTTATTGAAGCGAAATACATAAGCCTAAGACTGGAGCTACGCCTACTATATACGTTTTAAATTTTCTACAGGCCCCACACTGACTTAATCCGACAGTATAGTACCCAGCTGAGCTCGTATATCGTGTAAATGAAGCGTGGGTCTATCAGAAGCGCTAACCTGACTTTATCAGGTGTTAATGAATGACATAACAGTATCACTTCCCGTATCTAATAGACAAACAAATAATTTGGGTTCTGTTATGACTAGGGATCTTACTAAAGAGATTACAAAAGAATAAGCAGAATTTACAAATGTTACTATTTTAGACAATGTTACCTATAGAAAAGGCGAGAATAATTGTCCCTGAATGGATATTACGTGTCTGATCCGATAATTCCTAGAATAAAGAGCTTAGCTGAAGATTTATTGATGCTTAAGCGATAAGGCCTAGACCTAACTAGGTACTTATTCCATCTACGACATAGTATACTATTTATCCAAGGTTTTTGACCAGCATTTGGTCACGGAATCTTAGCGGAATTATTTATGCAAATGCCACCTACTAGATAAGCAGTTAAGTGCGGTAGTATACTTTGTGACGAACGTAAACATTCGTCGGGTGTTAATATTGTGCTAAACATGTGGAGACTTTGTTGCGCTCGAATGTAATTTCACACTCATTATGCAATAATTTCCGGTATATGCACAACTTATTGTGGCGGCCTATGTATTATGATAACAAATCAAATGGAGTAGCTTCTTTATTTACAATTTATTGTTGAAAAAGCTAAAGCCTCTCAAAGCCAAAGCCGCAACAGTTGCTAATTTGCAACCTAATCGCGAAGTGGAAAACGCGCTGCAAATACTTAATGAATGGCGCTAATTAAAAGTATACATTAGTTAGGACGTGAACGATGTTTAAACATGTTTACTTACCGTGGAAGCTCCTTGTGAGGAAGTCACTACATGCAGTGTTCCAAGTGAATCAACCCGTGCGTAATTGTGCACACTTGAAGGCGTCACTCGTCTTCCCAGAATATGAATATTGTTACGATTTCCAGAACGTGTCTTATCACTGCTCTTTTAGGAGTCTTAAATTAAAACAATGCAGTGTTATCTGTCCCAGGTGTTAGGGCATTGTTTATCGTAAGTATAATGGGTTTGTAGGGCGGCTACTTTAAATAGGCATCTTGCAACATTGAAATTCTAAGAATGTATCGAGATCACAATTTGGAGGGATTAACTAGAGAATGAAGCGCTCGTGGTGTAGCTTGATTAGCCGTTCTTAATCGATCGGCAAAGTTAAGCTACGCCTGTCGTGGTCGGTACCTAGATGGGTGACCGCCTAGTGGTATTTCAAATCGAGCGTTTCCGTGCTTCGGAAGGCACGTAAAGCCGTTGGTCCCGGTTATCACTTAATTGTGATAGTCATTAAGCTAGTTGGATGCCCCCTAGGCGGCTTGAAAAATTCTAACAGTAGGTTGACCACTAGCCTACCTCCACCGATCCGCAGTGGGCACGCGTGGTGGAGTATTGCCCATTCCCATTCACCTTCATTTGTGAAAGGAGGCCTGTGCTCAGCAGTGGGACATTATAGGCTGATGATGATGATGATGAACTAGAGAATATTTGGACCATGCTCCAGGTAATAATGGCTTTTGTTGTTAAATAGGCTTGATGGAATCTATTTATAATCCGCATTGTATCTTATCAAAACTAAACACTCGAGTCGAGTACCGATGACTCAGACACTGTAGTTCCTACCTATTGTTCCATTAATAAAATTTTCTTGTGTAAACATAAAATACAATACTATTGAATTATAGTCGAGGCAGTCGGTCGGTGTAAACTGTGATAGTGGTGTTCGATGACACGTTTGAATCTACTCCTCGATGATGTACATTTATTGAGGAGCGTAGCCAAGTGCTGTTGTCAAAATAAACACATTGAAGTAACCAACGATTGTAATACTGTCAAATATGATTACCACAATCAATATGTCCCATATGTTCAACATACTAGTGTAGCAGGGCCACCATCCCCGATTCAACTATTTCGTCACCAAATATCAGAGTTATATCAAAAACTAAACCGCGGGCTTGTCCTGACAGGGCAACTTATGTACCCGGGACCGACCAAATCTGATATTTTGTAAAGACAACAGCCCAGTGGCCGTTTTAGTGTAGCTAGCAATTTAGAGGCAAAAATAACCATGCAGGTGGAGCCGCGGGGCAAAGCTAGTTGCGTTATAATTTTGCGTGTGAATGCACGCACAGGAAGGAAGCGTCTAATAGAAGTGCGTTCATTCAATGAGCGGAGCGCCCGCCGTCCGCCATGTCCGAAGGATGGAGGGCTTAGGGCTCATTGAGACCCCATTGTACGTTTTAGTACATAATGATCACTTGCAGAATTTCGGGTGAAAACTTTTTAACTCGAAAGTTATAGAGAGAGAGATCTTCATAGTTTTCAAAGGCGCAACACATTATTATCATGAATTAAGAGACGCATTCTGTAAACATAAAAAGTCAATTTGCCTCTTGATTGTGTTATTTGATCACCTTCGTCTACATAACATCTACATACATCACAGTTTGCCCTCGAACGCAAAAAATCTAAAAAAAAAGCTCTTTTATCTCCTTGTTGTCAAGTGTATAGTCGTCAAGTAAGTTTAAGATGGGTGGAAATGGGGACTTCTTTTCTAGCGGATATTTCTTTCGTTTTAATATATTTCATAAATTTTAAAAGCCTGTGGGGCAAAATTTTGCGATTCGCGCATGATTCGGTTAATCCCAATGAATTTATCCTATGTTCTTGTTCTTAAACTACCACTAAAATACGCCTTATGCGATCACAAAACCACCTCTAATAGGCGCTTAAAATTGACGTACAGTAGTACCCAACTAATATGGCTTACTGATGTACCTGCGCAGAAGATACATTTTCAAAGCGGGGAAAACGCTATTGGTCGGCAGCTGCCGCCATGTTAGCGCGCGCCGTGCGGAGGGGCGTGACTTGCGAGTGAGACGGAACCAACAGTTGCAGTGTATTATGAACCTTATAGTAGTGACCTAAGGTTGATTGTAAGTTTTAAGTATTCTTTCGTTAATCTTCGGGGCCATACATTATTTTCTGTGTGAACGAAGATTCACGACGCGCCATATCAGTTGGGTAATACTGTACCTTATAAAAAATCTTAATACCTGAGGAGCATGATTAAAAGTACCTATAAAAAGTGTTTGTATTGTATTGTAGCGTGGGCAAGTTGAACCTGGTGGACCTGGCGGGCAGCGAGCGGCAGCGCAAGACGGGCGCGTCGGCCGACCGGCTGCGCGAGGCGTCGCGCATCAACCAGGCGCTCTCCTCGCTCGGGAACGTCATCTCCGCGCTCGCCGAGAACAGCCCGCACGTGCCCTACAGGTACCACCACACCACTACCACTAACACAACCACACCACTAACATTACCTCACCTCACAGTTCCTTCTAGTGATTTGTCCATCTTACTCGAGTTAGACTATGTATTGATTCATCGAACAATTAAACCAAAGAAGCGTAATGACGATGATTTTGCTTGCAATCTATTCCGCCAATTTGCCACCATCCACAGTGCGCTTTCATTGGCTATGACAAGGACACATGCGCTCCGATTGGCCAAGTCACACACACAAAAAAATTGTAAAAAAATCCTAGACTAGTGTCAGAATTGCATTGCTCGGTATTACTACTCTAAGGGATTGTTCCTCGATGTATTGATTACTGCAGTGCAATGGAACTTGTTAGATACAGCCGTTTCTGATACCTGTGCACGACGAGTTTGCTTTGAAGTGTTAAGAGTATCGAAAGTCCTTTCTTCGTCAAACCAAAAGAATTGCACAAAACTCACGTTGCTACTTTTTTGTTGCATTGCAATTCTATCAGTTGTATAGCTGTTTGAAGTAATCTTGTAGTTATTTTAATAGTGATAATGTTTGTTCAGAGACTCGAAGCTGACGCGCATCCTGCAGGACTCGCTGGGCGGCAACAGCAAGACGATCATGATCGCGAACATCGGCCCCGCCTCCTACAACTACGACGAGACCATCACCACGCTGCGGTACGCGCACCGCGCTAAAGGTTGCTTGCTTCATTATATACTTTCGGTATCTCATGTCATACTTTCGGTAAGTCGTCGAGAGGACGACTTACGGGAATATACGACCCAGGCCTGCGGACATGGGTTGTCGCTTCGTTAACATAGGTTCCTCAATTGTAGACTTCACAACTAACGTTTTTGTGCCGTTTGTAGCGACTCCTGATACTTAGTGACAAGCGCAAAAGCCTGATTGAATTTGAGTTCGAAAGGGAACCATCGGTTATCGGTACTTCGAGCGATGTGGCTCGACTATTGCCATATCAGCTTATTGACTCTACTAGCTATAATATCCAAATAAATAATCAATTAGTTATTTTTAATTATCTACCGAAAATATTATTCTTATTGCCCTGCGATGCGAGCATGGATTATTGATAACTTCGATAACTTTAAAACATCGATAAGCTTGATTTAATTATACTTAACTAGATCTCAAATGTCATTCGAATTGAACGGATTTGGGGGTCTGTCGAGTAACTTTTGTAAGAAGGATCATAAATTATGTCAGCGAGTAAAAAAAGGAATTGTACAAAACGTTATTTATTATAGCATACTTATCTAACATAATTAGCACAGCCCAGATGAGTTTTAACACAGATTAAACTTATGATATGAGTTGGAATATTATGTGATACACGAATCTTATCTCCTAATTTTAGGTAGTTTTAGCTGTGTGTTGTACAGCGTCGTCATAGCATTGGTAACGCAGCCATTGTGTTGTGTTACTGTTCGTCGGTGACGTAGCGGCGCGGCGCGTACAGCCGCCCGATGCTCCCGTGCGGTGCCCAAACGTTGTTTAGCTCTAAGTCCTCCTTGTACAATCTCAACTCGGTCTTGACCATTCTTACCAGGAAGTTATAATGACTTCTGAGGACGCGACAATTCGTCTTTTGACATTGCCTAGCCAGGCGTCGCTTGTCTGTTATCATGTCTCGTATTCTCTGCGGGAGGGGTGTTAGTAGTGTCGAGGGTATGTCGGTAAGCTCCAGCGTATTTTGAATGCGTCCGGCGAGTTCATCCACGTCGTTGACATCAGCGGTCGATGCTGTCTGATTTGGGTTGTGATTCTCCATTGTTTAAGCAGTCCAATCTCTCCGTTGAAGTTTTTAATCACTATACAGAACCTCTTCGCTGGCTCACTAAACTTAAACGTTAGAATAAACGCCAAAAATGTACTTGCTTAATTTTGAATTTTATGTTTTTTTTTTTGTTATATCTATTTGGTGTGAATGCTGGATTCGGAATGACTTGCTTCCCGCTGCGTGCTATATTTATATTAAACAGGCTTCTTGCGCCAGCCCTCCTGGAGATAAGTGAGGGAAATTACACATAGAGCGGGACAACCTATTGTGACAACTTATTGATAGAGCGGGATGGCTATACTTTGAATGGTACCTGAGGTCATTTCTTTGTAAATATAACTACTAACAATGTTCTGAACACTGAATAGGTATTATTAATGGATTAACGTTAGGCTGAAGTGAATAAAAATAACTGACCAACGTAATTTTTTTTTAAATCGTGTTTTTGCACAATTCCACCATTTTAAGCGTTTACTGAT
>OX596263.1:14475967-14579431 GCA_951394255.1 Polyploca ridens | reverse complement strand
TCGACCTCGCCCGTTCGTCGAGCTGTATATTGATTCATGTACTGCGATATTTTTATACGATTTTAATGAATTATGGAGCTAGCCAACGCTTGCGTCGCTTAGAATATTGCCGCCGGCTCGTTGCATAGAAAAGATTTGCTAGGTCCTGTGCACCTTTTTCGAAAGGTAACCACTGAAAAATTACTAGTTTTTCTTTTGCTTTTACACAAATTATACTTATTTAGGAGAATTATATAAAATCGATTATGTAAAGTTCCGTGTAACGCGAATGCCGACAATATGTAAATAACTATTGAGAGTCAAGTAATTTATATGTTATGATAATAATATAGAGGGATAGAGTTAGAATGTCACAAATTCCAGCGCGTCCGTCGCTCGCAGACAGCGAGCGGGCCGAGGACGCGCGACGTTGATCTCAGTCGTGTTAATTCCCAGTATTTAGTAACGGCGAACACGCTTTTGTATATTTATATATTAAGTACCTAGCCATTTTTACGTTGCGTCTAGGAAATTCAACAGGAGTGGCGCTGTAGCCTCCTCACGAAACCATCGAGCTGAGACGTTCTTTTATATCCGAATTTTGGTTTGTTTAGTCAATTTAGGTTGTCGTTTGTTTTATATGATTTTATTTTATTTTGTTGTTGTTTTTTGTAAATTTTATTTTGTGTTCCGATAAGCACGTGATAATCGGAGCGAGTGATATTAGATAGTTTATCGTAATTATGTATTTAAATTCGTATCGTACCACTTAAAGTTAATTACCAATGAATTTGTAATATTTAAATTATTAGGGTCTTGAACGATTTAACCTCTGGACCTGCCCTAATAGTGACCGCGCCTACACCCCTTTCGCCACGAACCATGCTTTTTAGGCATGGTATTGAAAAAAATAATGACAGTTGTCGCAGTATAACATTCAATGTCATCGAGAAAACATTAGGAGAAAATGACGAAATGTGCCGTGAAATCACGTAGAAATTATAGTGGTGGAAAGAGCAATATTTAATTTCACAAATAAGTATATTTTTATTACAGTTTTACAAGTAATTTACATTAAAATCATTTTATTTCAAATCATGCATAAATATTATCCAACCATATTAAATAAACCAAAACTTCCATGAGATAATACCGAAAACTATCACTTTCATACATAGTCGGCTTATATCCTTCATTCATTATTATTATGACATGATTGTCATATTAGAATTAGTGCTTAACGCTGTCGAGAACAATATCGATAATAATAAAAACGAATGAAAGATTTTGCGTACTGATTACGTCTATGTTAAACTTTACTATAGGTAAATTATAAACCATGGAGGTATAAATATCTATTTATTAGAGCATAAATTTCCAAATTATTTTTATATACCACCTCAAACTTGCAAGTTTTTTTTAATTTAGGTGTTACCTAAATGTCGTTGAAAATAAAACTAGCGTTAAGTGTTACCTAATTAGCCTTAAAGCGCCGATCCCACAGAGAAGACTTCTAGAGTTCCGCGTTCCGAGTTCTGCATTCCGCGTTGACTGTAAGCTATGTGGGGCCTTTGAAAGTAAAAAAAGTGTATGATGTGCGATCAGTAGCGAATATTGCAGAACTCTAGAACTCTAGACTGCTTGCTGTGTGCACAATAGTCAACACGGAGATGCAGATGCAGAACTCGGAACTCGGAACTCCAGAAATCTTTCTGTGGGATCGGCGCCTAAGGGTTACTTATTATTTAAGAGTTGTTAGCGAAAATGGGCATTAGGGTTCCATACCAAGGTCTCTTTAAATACATTTTATGAATAAATTAGTTAAATGCATGTTCCCTATTGTCTAAAAAATATCTGTAGCATGCCCCTACAAACAGAACAAATTGTCAACATAATAGGTCAAGTTGTTTTATTATTAAGTATTACCAATGATTTACTACTACTTTCCGCTCTACGGCATTTTTTCCTATTTTGTGCCAAAGGGGTACGAACATTTTTGTATGGGAGCTGGCATAGCCACCCGCCGCCATTTTGAGTTTTTTTCAATGTCGCGGCGCACGGTTTAAGTGGTATATTTGGGTAGAGGACACTTATACAAACAAAAAATGTTAAGCAATATGGTGACCTAAAGTGTCACGTTTCCGAGATATTTGGAGGTAAAGATCGCCATATGAGAATTACGACAATCATTAAAAATTAACTTATTACATGTTTATATGCATTAGATTGTATTCAAATAATAGTTCCCAGGTTGATTTAACTTTTTATTAGAATATAGCAAAACAAAGAGCACAAAAAAAAACAATATTCATTCATTGGTTTTTAAGCAATAGTGGTCAAATAATATTGCATCACGGTTTTAAAAATATATTAAAACACATAGTAGAAACAAGCCGTGACCTTAAACCTTTAAATAAAAGGTTTTTTTTAAAACGACTTAGGTAGCAAACAAACATACGGCCCGCCATATTGTAAGCGAAGAAAGCTCCTTTGAGACCGCATAGTTTGAAACTATTTTGGTTCCAATGTGTGAGGATGGACTCCCCGTCAATGGCAAGACTTGTGATGGTAGAAGGTAGGCGTGGGTATCAGGTTAAACAATTTTATAGAACACTGTCCGTTGTACAAGTGGTAGAACACACATAAGGAGGCAAAGTCTCTCCTCAGATTGAGGGGCCCTAAGCTGCTTGTGAGCTCGGGATCGTGGACAATTCTAATGGCACGTCGCTGAACCGAGTCTAAAGGCCCAAACTGGTATCCAGGTAAGAGCAATACTCCATATAAGGCCGGACTTGCGACTTGTAAAGTAGCAGCCTTTGCCCTGATGTGAAGTACTGCTTCGCTCTGTTGAGCACTTCGAGTTTTTTGGATGCTAGCTTAACCTTGTCTTCTAGACGGCCTATTGACGTTATTAGAAATGTCGATGCCGAGGATCCCGATGTTTTCACTGATGTCCGTGTTCTGGAATTATGAAGCCCCAGCAAATAGGGTTTTCTTAGCGGTGAACGCGCAGACTTGGGTCTTAGTGGGGTTCAAATGGAATAGGTTTACTCGACCGTAATCGGAGACACTAGTTAGTGTGCTCTCGATTACAGACACAAGCCGTTCGCGGATTTCATCCACCACGAAACGAGGAATATTTGCAATGAGCGTCCTCTGTCAATAGACAGCATTTCATTGATATGCAGCAGGAACAGTGTTGGGGACAGTACAGACCCTTGCGGGACGCCAGCATTTATATCTCTCAGCTCTTATGCATCTGTTGGACAGAAAACTGCCGACCCATTTGCATAGCTCCTCAGAAAGCCCATATGCTGATAACTTGGTTAGAAGACACCGGTGCTATTGTGTTCACGTGAGCAGTCTTCGACGTAGATTGGACTTTCATTTAGGTCGAAGTTTTATTAGGTCGGGCCGGCCGCGGGACCGGGTGTTTTTGTATTTATTTACGTCGCTATTGCAATTTTGGCGCCCAAGGAACTTTACTTAGCGATCTTTAGTTCCAATTAACTTGGTAACATAGATTTTAGGACAAGTATTGTCATTTTTGTTTGTATTATAATGACAAGATGGAAAACAAGTCACGATCTGAGCTACTTTGACAACATTGTGGTTCATAGCGAATATTACGATGCTGTTTAGTAGGTAAGTAATTAAAAATATTGTTTATCGTGCTCCTAGTGCAACTCTATTCTAAAAAATTGATAAATCAACCTGGGAACTATTATTTGAATACAATCGAATGCATATAAACACGTAATAAGTTATTTTTTAATGATTGTCATAATTTTCATATGGCGATCTTTACCTCCAACTATCTCGGAAACGTGACACTTTAGGCCACCATATTGATTAACATTTTTTGTTTGTATAAGTGTCCTCTACCCTTATATACTAGTTACATCGTGCGCCGCGATATTGAAAAAAAACTAAAATGGCGGCGGCTAGCTATGCCACAAAGGTTCTATCCCCTTTATCCGTTTAGCTGTTTATACATGATTAATTTCAAACATCGATATCTTATAAAAAGTTTGTAAACGATAACTAATAAATAAAATATATGACTTATTGCAAATAGACGGAAAATAATTATGTTACTTGCCATACCGTACCGAAAATCGTTCATTCGTTCATCGACTTACCGTATCGACTGTGTCATGCACTAGTGTAAATGTGAATTTTGTGTATGTAGTTCGTAAAGAAATTTCGTATTTGTTGTAATTAGAAAAGGAGAGCGTGCTATGCAAAAATAGTATAAATATATAGCACACAAATAAAAATAGTAGTATGCGTGAAGTATAAATACACACGATTCTGCATTCGTTGTAATAATTACGTAAAATAGATCTTTGTGAGAGTGACATCCCCCCGCAAAAGTTGGTTGAACGTGATTTCATACTAATTTGTCTTGCTTCACGTCCAGAGGTTAATTCGTTCAAGATTAGGGTCTATGCAGACAGCACCTGCAATTGCATACATCTTCATCAAACTGTCAACTGACTGCGCAGTCCGCATGCAGTTTTAACGACTGGAAGGTGACTGCTTGCGATCTACATGTTATGATGCAGTCCTAACACAGTTGGGCTGACCGCAATGAGACTGCATCAGAGCTAAGCAACAGCTTCTTAGACTCACTATGTCACGCACTGTAGTTTAAATGCAGTTCAACTGCGTTCATGTCGCAGCTGGCCCTACTACAGGCTAGCTTGTCGTCCTAAGAACTGCACGCAAACTGCATGCGGGATACGCAGTCAGTCCACAGTTCTGATGCTGTTTCGTTGTCTGCAAAATAACCTCATTCAAACTGCCATTATGCAGCAAGTTTGCAGTCCACATGCAGACTTCCTGCATAGACCCTTTAGGTATCTACACCGTGTCTCGCGAGACGCTTGGTTCTGCGCTTCCGACGTGATGAGATCCAAATATTGTATGTTCAAATGTGTTACCAAAGATGGAAACTGTCCATTCCATGAGTTATGTCCCACGAATGATATTACCAGTGATCATGTTCCTCGTACTTGTAACATTTCATTTGTGGATTTGTTATTATTATTTCTAGACACGGTTTCTAGTCAATGATTCTTGTATACAAATATTGTAAATAATTATTATGTAATTAATAGGTATTTAAAAAGTATATAGGCTGTAGTGTAGGTAGGTTGCTAACGTTCGCACAATACTTATTGAATACCGATCAGTCGTTGAGACGACCACATTCGTTGGCAACAGTTACAGATGGAAGGACTAAGTTGTTAGTGTTACCTCGCGTTCATTTGCCATCATTTTGATCAACAAAAAAATACCTATTTATTGTGCTTCTGAATTTTAACAGCTTGTATTTATCTGGATGTAAATATAATTCGATGCATTCTTTACATTGTCTTTATATATTTATTAAATTATTATGAATTGCAAAAAAGGGAATCATGTGATATACCATTTGGAAACCGCTAGTCAGCTGTGCCGCGTACACGCTTATACTCACTAATAAAATGTTTTAAATTTTTACTTGTGTTTTTTTAACTATCCTGCATAAATGGTTTATTGTCATCACTTATCTTAGAGGTTGAATAGTTATGCCTTTATTCTGAAATTTTCAATATTTTAAAATTCGTTCCGAACAGTAATTTAAACAAATAACACAAAACTCAAATCCCGTGAAATATGGTTTCATATTAAGTAATGAATCTGTTACATTGATGAAAAAGTTTTTGGATACGCACGTCTACGGCATCGAGAAAGGCCATATTTTGAGAACCGGTTTTTTCGGTTCTGGTTCTAATCCAGAACCGGGTACCCGGTTCTTTCGGTTCTATTAATTATTCGATGTAAACTTTTGCTCTTTTTATAAATGTACCATCAAAAACATTATAGGTAGTATAATAATAACAATTAAAATTGTTTTCTATGATCGAATATGTCGTAGAATGACAATCAAACAGTGAATTCGGAATCACAGCTTTTGATTAAAATAACATAAATGTAATCAAGTCATTTAACAATCCAGTTTTTTTTATTTATATTAGTTTTTTAAATAAAAATGTACATAACATAACAAATTACAGTATTACCCAACTGATATGGCGCGTCGTGAACCTTCATTCGCACGGAAAAGAAAGTATGGCCCCGAAGATTAACGAAAGAATGCTTAAAACTTACAATCGACACTGCAGCTGTTAGTTCCGTCTCACGCGGGTATTTAAACAGATAAACATATTTATTAGTAATATTTAAGATTACAAGTCATAATTTCGTTACATAATTTCAGATTTCAATAATATCAAATTAAAAAGTAATAATTTCAAGTACAATATAAATAAAATCAAAATACAAAAAGAAATAAAAATAAATTTCTGCCACTATGTCAAAAATTCTTCTACGGTATAGAACGCCTTCCCAGCAAGCCAACGTTTCAGGGAAGATTTGAAAGCCAATAACGTTTTTGTGTGGAGAACCGAGTCAGGTAAGCGGTTGTATACCGCTGGACCCATGATGTCATGATGAAATTTGCGTCTCTAAAAAGAATTTTTGCTAGGTGTCCCTGTAGTAATAATAGCTCAATGGATGTCCCATGTGTCTCAGGAAGAGAGTAGAGGAGCAAACTAAATTCATTGATCAGGCGGTGAAAAAATTTGAACAACCTAGACGCCTTAAGTTGTTTTAAAACAGTTATTTTATTTAAATAATAATCAATTAAACAACGTGCGCTGGATATTAGGCGCATTAAGAAACAAGTATTTTTTTTTAAATATACTACCTACCTATATTATGATTTTGTCGCCCCATGAAACTGGCGCCCGGGGCAGGTGCTCCGGGGCTGGACGCCGACAATCATTGGCAAAGGTGGACGGAAGCGGCATTTTCAAATGCACACAGTCCACAGTGTTTCAGAACGAAAACACTAACTATAGTTTGTCCAGAGCTTCGTCCATCTGCTTACGTTTATAGTTTTAGTATTCAATAACTTCCTGTAGCCTGTAGTGATCGATTATGCGGTCCAGTTTTCTTCAACAGTTATGGCCAAAACTAAGAAAATACGTTCAAGGAAGATCAGAACCCTCGATGAGCGTGTCAGACTCAGACTCTCTCTTAGCCGGTTTTTTATTTTCGTATTTTATATCAGTTTAAAATCACAAAATTAACGTCATCAAAAAAGTCATGTGTCATGTGAAAGATTGGTTCGTTTACTTACAAACTATAAACTGCTTAGCCTCTCGTTTTAGCGTTGACAACATCGTTATTTCATCATTTGTAACGTAGAGACAATTTTAATATTATAAACGTGTTAAACTCACGAAAACTAACACATGCAACATGTACATACAATGGGGAGGTTGGGATTTTTTTTAAATTATATTATTCAATTCCCAACGGCCTCATCAATGCGGATAGAGCAATGGGGCGGTTGGGATTTTTTTAAAATTATTTTATTAAATTCCCAACGGCCCCTTAAGGCATCGAGAACCGGCCACATTTTGAGAACCGGTTTATTCGGTTCCATTATTAATATAATATAAACATTTGCTTTTTTTATTAATCTATTATCAAATAGATTATAGGTAGTATAATACTAACAATTAAGTTGTTTTCTATGATCGAATATGAAGTAGAATGACAATCAAGCAGTGACTTCGGAATCACAGCTTTTGATTAAATTGACATAAATTTAATCGTCTTTTAAAAAACCTGTTTTTTTTTAATAATAATATACACCGTGACTTTTTATTCGTCTTAGAAACGCAGCCCACACAAGGTACCCAATGAAAAGGTACTAATTATTTTTAAAAAAAAATTTTTTTGAACATTTATGTCGTTAAAAGTCAAATATTATATGACGCATGATGTAGTTTTAAACACCCTGTTACGAGCACAGTCTACTCGACTCGTGCTCTGATATTTTCTACCATTTTATACGTAAACTTTAATTTATTAACTCGATTTGTCATAATTCTAATAAATTTGAATACATTTTCTTAATATACAAATGATCAAATTTTTTTTTCTTATTGTTTAGTACCTATTCATTGGGTACATTAAGTGGGCTGCGTTTCCAAGACGAATAAAAAGTCACGGTGTATATAACAACAAATTACTCATAGATACATATACGTTCCATTTAGGTGCCGGCTTAAACTAAGGGTCTCCTATGACCCCTTATCTCTTGATGCTGATAATGGATGCTTTGACGTCGAAAATACAGAAGGAGACACCCTGGTGCATGCTTTATGCCGATAACATTGTTCTCGTCCGTGAAAATTAGTTTTGATGCCCAGAGCAGGATGGCGAAATGGCAACAAGAGATGGAGAGAGCTTAAAAATTTGCTGAACTAAAACTGAACGCATGTTCTGCGATTTTGGCGGTCTCTCTACTTTGGCGCTTATTTCTCTTGATGGAGATTCAGAACTAATCTTCTACGACTTCTGGTACCTCGGTTCACAAATGCAGAACGATGGTAATAATAACCGTGATATAAAGCAGAGTATCATCTCAGGTTAGATGAAATGGCGATAGGTCTCACGATGAACATGTGATCCACGTATACCCTTGAAGCTAAAGGGGAAAATATATAGTCCGTGATAAGACCTGTCTTAATATATGGTTCAGAATGTTGGGAATTAGGTAAAGAAGATGGATGAAAGACATGCAGCTGAGATGATAATGTTGAGATGGATGTATGCAGTGACAAGAATGGATATTATAAATAATGAGCATATAAAGAAGGAGCCTAAGAGGAAGCTTGCAAGTAGAATGTTATGAAGATGAATGAAAGCCACGTGAGTAAAAGAGCTACTAATATGGAAGTGCGTGGATATACAGGAAGAGGAAGATCGAAAAAGAGATGGATAGATCGTAAGAAAGGTGATGTAAGTAAGAAAGGAGTGAATGCTGTTATGACGGATAGAAAGGAAGAATGGAAGAAGCAAACATATTGCGTAGATCACAAATAGTTGGAACAGGACATGTAGATGATGTACAATTAATTACTTCTGAGTATTATTAGATTTTAGGAACACAATAGGAATTTTAAAGATTGCCCAACACTATAATACACACAATCAATTTAAAATAATTAAATGGCTGGAGTTTTGTGTCGCTACAAACCACATGCGCGTTACAAGTTGCCGTTTTGCTTTCTTAATATTATTTAATCGCCACAAGTAGCTTCATGCTGCGACACTAACCACCTATAGTGTGTTTTGATCGTTCTAAGAAATTTACTGATCCAACCTAAACGACTTTTTGAAATTAATCGAAAGAACCGAAAAAGCCGAAAGAATCGATTCTTTATATTTGAGAACCGGTTCTTATTGCAACCCTCAGAACCGGGAATTCCCGGTTCTTTTGGAACCGGGAAGAACCGGTTCCAATGCCCTAGCCCCATCAATGGGGATAGCGCAATGGAGCGGTTGGGAACAATATTAAATAATTTTATTAAATTCCCAACGGCCCCATTAATGGGGATGTGAGCAATGGGGCGGTTGGGAATACACCGCCTACTGGGGGGCGCCAGGGTATTGATTGCACACGGGCGTTGCATAGGCTAGAGACGGCCCTGGGTCCCGTTGGCCCATTTGGGTACGGAACCCTAAAAATTTCAACCTGACGTATCCGAACTATTCTTATAATACTGTGAACGGAACAAAGTCAAAGCCATTTATTCAATTTAGGCCCTAATTGGGCACTTATGAAGGTCAAAGCTACTGAAGTTACCACCAGTTCGTAAGTCGGCCTTAAACTGAGAAGAACAGGCAAGAAACTCCGCGAGGTCACAATGAATGATTTGAACGAACAAAAGATACATTAGAAGATATAAACACTTGAAAAAATTCAAATTTCCCGCTTCATGCTGAGATACCTTAAGAGGACTCAATTCGCCATACTTTTCATACAAACCCTCTGTACTTATTATGGCATTGTTAAACATTTTTCGTTAGATGTTTTGAACAAATTAGTATCTTGTGCACTATATCTAGCCACGTATGTAAATTCAATTAAAAGAAACAAAAAACCCGACTGCGTAAAACATAAATTAACTGAAAAGAGAAAAACAAGCTCTTAAATCTATAGAATTTTGAATATAACTTGAATTTTATAAGGTATTGCAATCGGGGACAACCAATAACCTAAGTATGTATTTTTTTGAAATATTTTTTTATCCCCGACTGCAGTAACTTATAAAATTCAAGTTATATTCAAAATTCTATAGATTTAAGAGCTTGTTTTTCTCTTTTCAGTTAATTTATTTTTTACGCAGTCGGGTTTTTTGTTTCTTTTAATAATTTAATTTATTTCAGACTTTTTAATTTTATACAGAAAGATTTGTATGTATTAGTAAGTAAATGAGCGGTACGGTAAAGGAACGCTAACAACCATCGCAACTCTGTGATTTACGTAATATGGTAACGGCTCAGTACCTACTGTCCTTGCATTAAACGTGGTTTTTTGCAGTTTACGTCAAAATGGTAGAAAAAAAGTATTACAATATATACATATATGGAATGGTCTATTTACAAGCTTTCATTTGATACCCATATTGTTATAATAACGAAACTTTTATTTTTAATAACCCCCCTATTTTATAATTCTTAGGCGCTATATATATAAAATAATATACCCTATGACACTCCCCCAGTCAAGACGAAGCTATCGACACCTCATATGCTTAAATCCATCAAGCCGTTTAGGCTGCAGAGCGGCACAAAGAAATAGACATACATACATACATACATACATACATACATACATACATACATACATACAAACATACATACATACACTCGAAAAACATAACCCTCCTTCCGGGTCAGACGGGTAAAAAAAGTGTGAAACAAATTCAGTAAAAGCCTTGAAAAACAGCGTTTTTGCTCAAATTTTACCTGAACTTTGGCTATATCTAATGTACCTATTAATTTTAAAAGTAAAGAAAACATTTAGATACCAGGCTTGCAAATGTATTGAAGATTCTAAATAACTAAAAAAATTTTTCACAAACTTGTAAGCTTTTTTCACAAGAAGTATACGCTTGGAACAAGTTTTATGATATGCGAAATCATGAATGACGACCTAGCGAAGCGGCCGCGAGTGATCAGCGGAATTAACCGACTGATAACCGACGGCTCTGATGCTGTCTCTTTTTTTTCGCAGTCAAACATTACAATGGATGAAACAACAAGCTTTTAGACTATGCTTGCGTTGAAGATGCGCCGGCCACAGAGGGCCGCCTTAAGATGGACTTTTACCTATATTATTCAGTCTATGACGTTTTTTATTTTGTATCTATTTATATTTATTAGGTAATTAAGGGGCGGTCTAAGCTCAAATTCACAAAAATGGGTTTCTTTGTGAGTCGAGTATGACGTAACGCAATGAAATACCTAACACAAAAAATACTGTGGACAGAAGAGGGTTTTGAGAAAAATGTTAACCGAATAGAATATTAAAAAGTGCTTTGATATTCCCAATAAAAAAATCGTAAGTTACGTCTAAAAAAATCTTTCGCGTCGAAATTCTCCGTATTTTCAGCGATGACAACAACTTCATTTTTAAGAATATATAAGATACAAAATTATATTAGAATGTTAACCGGACACTTATTCAATTTAATGTGTATATTCTGTATAATCTAAAGAAAACCCGTAAATAACAGTCCATTTCATAGAGTCGACACATTTATGATTTACCATTTTCAACCCTATTCCAGTGACGAACGAGTGCTGTCAAAATAGTAGTCAGTCCGCGCCTTAAAATTAAATATATAATCTTTTTCAACACACTCGATCGTAAAGTGACATTTATTGCGAAATAAATACATGTCTGTTTTTCTCCTCGCAAGTTTTTTTTTTTTTTTATACCACTAATGTGGCAAACAAGCAGACGGCCCGCTTGATGGTAGGCAGACCGTAGCCTATGGACGCTTGCAACACCAGGGGCATCACTCGCGCGTTGCCGACAGTGGCGTAACTATACCATCTGGGGCCCGTGGAAAATTCTTTTGATGGGGCCCTATCAGTAAAAATCGTCACGTTGTACTCAGTTTAATTTTAATAAACTTCGAGTACAATGTAAAAAAATATTTTTGAGCTCGCGGCCTCTTGGGCCGGGGGCCCGTGGCATTTTGCCAGCCCTGCCACCCTATTGTTACGCCACTGGTTGCCAACCCGTAAGTGTGTTGAAAAATATCGTATAACGTCAACAATCGCGTGTGCATTGATTATTACACTCTCGGCCCACGTGCTTAATACCGCCTAGAGAGTTAAACCAACTTTGCACACATGTATCATAATGTATATTACTTTAGACTGATTACAATCTATTCTGTGCTAATCTTTGAGTACTATTTAGATTATATTCTATGTATATCTATTTCGGTTATTTTTGCAGTTAGGTTTATAACATTAAGTTAGTAAAATAAAAATTATAATAATTTTATATATATATAATTATATATATAAATATAATAATAATATATATATAATTATTAGAATCTGGCAAACAAAAGTTGTAATTGAAACTCTTTACATGGCAACATTCTATTAATGTCACTTTCGGCATAAAAAGTGTCAACTAGTTTACCAGAACCAGTTTTGATACTAACCCTTTATTCATAATGGCTTTATAGCTAAATCAGTGTTATAGTCTCCACCTTCTCATTCTTTGGATCATCTTAGGCACCGATCCCACAGAGAGAGATCTAGAGTTCTGCAATATTCGCTACTGATCGCACATCATACACAATCAAACTTGGGAAAATCAAACATAACTTAATATTTGTATATTTTTTTTGTAAAGTATCAATACAATTTATTCTACGTGCGTGATACCACATCTAGTTTTTTTTTAATTTGCCGCGCTCTTAGATTAAGGATTAGGTAGATTGGTCACTAAAATAATAATAATTACGAAAACGAGATATGTATATGGCAAAACGTGTATGTGAGAGCAGGACTGAGCATATTTTTTTGTCCCTATCTCGCGTATAGGTTTCTATTCTTGACATCAGTGTCAAAATCGGTGTCGTTGAACTCGTTGATGGCAAGCAAGTTTCTGGTTGCAAAAGATATTTGTTGATGAGAGCTGTGAAATGTGCTAATTGAATGTTATTTGTGACTTTTTTATATTCTCAAATATATTGTTTAGTGTGCAGTGATGGTGAATTGTTGTGTAATTGACTGTAAAAGCCGTAGTGAACGAAATTAACCAAACATAACCTTTCATAGGTATGTAGATTTTTTTAACTGATACAGTAAGGAAATCAAAGGATTACTATACTCAAGTGTATTTTCTGTCAATATCATGCAAATTTAATAGATAATTTCGTCGAAATACGATGATCAACAAAATTTGTTTTTAGTGCTAACCGACCAAAGTGTGAGGCTTGTTATTGTGGGGTGGTTAACTATGGTACTATGTGTCATTCGTAAATAGTCGGATTATAAGTTGATGGGGATACCAACATTTTATAAATTTTACCACTTTAAATAGCGTGTTTTATTTTTTGTAGTTTTCATAAAGAACCATTCATAGTTATATTTATAGGTAAGTTTGATACATAAAAAGTAATTGTTTTGAATTCGCCTGACGAGGAAATAATAACGACGATTATGTCATGTCAAAATGTTGATTAATCAAATATTTTTTTGCATGAGTCATACATGTATCATGAAATATATTTTTTCTCTTTCAGATCCGCATGGCTCAACCATTCAATTTTCACATTTAGAGTTACTCTCTAAATGTGAAAATTTGCGAGTTTATATGGAAGCAAAGGATAATTAGGTATTAATGTGTCTTCAGAATACATCACCTATCAGTACAGTATATACAATCAATAAAAGAGGAGGTTGCGGTCAAAACGTGATAAGTCACAACTCATACAAAAAAATCTTCTAGCCTGTACGTACCTTTTTATTTTGTATAATTAGGTCTTAATTAAACTATACTTCATCATTCCCGTGTTTTATTATGACTTCTATAAAGTTATAACAATATCACCTGCCACACCATTGATAAAATTACGACTCGTAGTAAAACCAAAATACCCAATACCAGTTTACCCTAAAGACTACGGAAGACATATTCTCGCTAACGAAAAACTGTGTCTATGGAGTCGGCCACCTTTCACGCACACATATTGGCCATTCCGCTGGAAACTAGACTCTGTCGCCGTTTACACAGAGTCGATTACCCGTGCTCAACTAATGTGTGCGTGCCGGCTTGTACGTACAGCGTGGTGGCCGACTTGAGTGACACAGTTTTTTTGTTGGCGAGAATATATCCGACTTTTTTTAACATCCTTGGTTTACCCACATAATGGGGTGAAAGCGTAAGTATGGCACTATTAATTGTACGTAGCTGTATTATATGTAACTATGTCGAATTATCGCTATCTTCTTCGCCATTCGCTGACAGCCTATCTACCTAATCCTTAATCTAAGGCCGCGCTTGAGGAGATTTCTTATGATACCTCTATGATCAAAATACCTGTCAAACTGTTGATATTTCGAACCAATTTGAACCTTAAATACACGATTTGACAGTTATTTTGACTATAGATGTATCATAGGAATCTCCTTAAGCTTGGCAGCCCAATCCAAATTAGGACTTATTTCTGCCAGTGTCGAGTTACATTATAATTTCCAGTCACAATAAATCACTTTCACATATAGTCCTCAGTCAGCACCGTCCATAAAAGTCATGTTTTACTACAATGGTGGTCATTGTACTAAAACTCTTCACGGCCTTTTTGAGACAACTTGAAAAGTCACGATACACATAATTAATTTCATTTCACTTCAATGGTGCACATGGATTGGATAAAATACCATCCTTAATATGGAATAAAACTCAAAATACACGAATTTATGAAAAACCAAAAACGAAAAAGTTAAAACGCAACGTCTCTCTGCAAGTTCCCGCCAAAAAGTCGAAAAATTCTATTTGTACTAAACGTACAACTTTTCATGATCAACTTTTATTGATTTTTGAACGGATGTATAGTGATGTGCCATTAATGTTCTTCGGTGTACTATATATAATATAGGTATAACACCTTGATAAATTCTAGACGTCTTATTATGGATTTTTATATTTTTTATGATGGATTTTTACTAATTAATAAAAGAATAAATATTTTTGTTGTTAAATTATTACATCCACGCAGGTTTTTTATATCTTTGATGTTCACCTAAATCTATGTGCGGAGCGATGATCTCAAAATAGTCTTGTTGGGTTTTAAACCAAATAAAGGTAAATTATTCACGCCATTTATGTGCTACAAACGAAGATAGAGTTGGAGAATACAAGATAAAATACAAGAATAGAAGATTTAACTGATCAACTTCAACAGAAGTAATGATGTACATCGTATTCGTATAGTATGACAAGCTTTCCACGGTTTACCCGTGATCCCCTATTTCTTTAGTGGAAGCTCAAGTTATATAAGAAACCATTTAAATATTTAAGGAAGGTTTGAGCTAGTTTCAATCATCGATTTCATACACATCGTCGCACATCTTTGGTCGGTCTAAATAGCTCGTTGTGTTATATAAGTTTTGTGAATACCTATTTATGTATATTATTTATTATCGACAGTTTAAACAAAAACCGTTACGTTTCATCGACATTTGAAAGCGCGATGCGCTCGTCACTATTCGTAAAGTTTTAACGGTCGCGTGGTTTTAAAATTTCGTTCGCTTTGTTTCGATTGCAAAATGTGAAGATTTTATTTAAATCAAGAATTACCTGAAAATATGTCGGAAAAATTAAGGGACTATCGAGTTATAGACGTTTTCTGCGGTGGCACGTTCTACAAAGTGAGACACAAGGTCACCGACAAAATATTCGCGTGGAAGGCGTACAATTGTTCCGCTTACACCGACGAACAAATACAAAACGTCATTAACGAAGTGAAAACAATATGCCAAGTGACATCGGAGAACTTGTTGCAGTACTACGACACTATCCTGCACGCGCCCTCCAAGACATTGTATTTGGTTCTCGAATACAACTCTTGGCGCAGCGTGCAGGAGCTGAGCGAGCTTAGCGAGGTCAGCGAGCGACACCTAGCCGAGGGGTTCATCTGGTACCTGCTGTGGGAGCTGGCGAGGGTGTGCAAGACCGTGGAGCACCTGCAAACCGTCGTGCTACAGAAATGTATCACACCGACGTCAATTTTTGTGGACGAAACTGGCGAGGTCCGCGTCAACTGCTTCGATCTAACATCATCGGGTGCCACAGACGTGATGCGCCAAGTCGGGGAAGTTATTCGCACTCTGTGCTACCGCCCGGGCACCAGCGACGATAAGCTCACGCAATTCCACTACAGCGCAGATCTACGAGACGTCGTTGACTTCCTCATCGACAATAGAAACGCCAATCTCCGGCCAGATGTAGTCCTGTACCACCCAACTGTCCTCGCAAACCTAGAAACATTGTCGGGACCCAAATATTTGAGTGATATTTTCATCTCGGGTACAACATCAAACTCGTATCCACCATCAGATTCAGAAGTGAACAAATGCGACTCAGAGAAGGCTGTGGAGCTCTGTAGAACTGTGAAGCCACAGCCGAGGACCCATATCACAAAGATGGACAGCCCAATCTACTGTAATATTAGTCCAAAAATGAAACCCAACAAAGAGATTAAGGAGGCATGCTCAGAACGCTGCTCACTATCACCAACAATAGCCGCCCTCGCCCTGGAGCTGCCAGGATTCGTGCCGCGCAGCAGGAGACCCTACAGCGAAGCTATGGACAGATACAACTGTCCTCAACAGGTCTCCGAGGACACCCTGAGTCATCAGTGGATGTCACGCCTCATGGCGCTCCGGCAGCGCGAGGAGTCACTCAACAAGAGAGAGAGGGACTTGATCGCCAAGGAAATAGTGAACAGTCCAGCTATAAAGATAATTCCACTGAATGATACTTTGGATTTGTCATGCGAGGCCGGGAGCAACGGCATAACGCTGCCGCCGGTAATCACGCAGATGAGCGAGGACCGGGAGCCGTGGGCGTCGCGGCGCCGCTCCCGGCCGGCGCGCGCGCGCGCTCGCAGAAAGAGCTACGCGTACGAGGAGCTCGACAGCTCGCTCTCGGCCGACCCCGGCGACGGCAGCATCATCATCACGGCCAC
Source organism: Polyploca ridens (assembly GCA_951394255.1). NCBI lineage: Eukaryota > Metazoa > Arthropoda > Insecta > Lepidoptera > Drepanidae > Polyploca > Polyploca ridens. The sequence goes on along the minus strand of OX596263.1, from coordinate 14,562,320 downwards.
CAAGTTCACTAAAGACAACATGCCGCGCCGAAATATCTTCCCTGAAGTTTCAACAAAAAAAGTGCACTTCACTTCCTCCAATCCATTCGCTGAAAGTGATGAAAGTGTTACTCTTACTTTTTACGAGCTGGAGAATGTAGACGGGGATGGCTACCAAGTGCCTCGCCAGCAGGAGAAGCCTAAAGATATAAGTAAGTTTAAATATTTGGATTTGGACAAGATAACATCAGAGAAGAGGGCGGCGATGCAGTGGGGCACCTCCTCGCCTTCGAAGCAGGCTAAGGTCTCAAAAAATATTTTCTGTGACGTCACAAACACAGATAGCAATATGAGGAAAACTCCTTCCAAGAGTAGCCTCACATCCAAGAGTTCCATTACATCGAAGGGCTCCGTGATGTCTTCCAAGAGCCAGTGGAGTGTGGACAGTAGGGTGATGGAGGGCAGCGTGTCAGACAGGACTCGCTCCAGCATGAGGCAGTCGCTGGCTCAAACGCCTGTTGCGCCACCTGATATGAAAAAATCTAAAACTCGTAAGTCTTTACTTCCCTTTAAAACTCCATTTAAGTTTAGGACTTCAACTAAGGTCTAAGAATTAAATACTGTCATGTCAGCAATTTAAGTTGTGATTTTTATAAATTGATCTCCAATGAAAATTATATATTTTGAGAATAAATTTGTCTTCTTTTATGATGTAGTTAAAACTATAAATGCTACTTGAGAATAATTATACTTTATAAGAGAAAAATGTACTTGGTTGTGGTGTAGATATCATTTATTTTTAAATTAGATTTAGATCTACTATCTGCAGTTCCTTTACAAATATATAATTTGGAACAAGGGATGCAATCCTTGAAACAACTTAAGAACCTTACATCCTTTTTTATAAAACAAAAAAAAAAAACTATTTATAACATAAGTTTTGAGCAAACTTTTAATTGAAACAAGTTAATTCTAATGAGTACCTTAATTATAACTGTATAAGTTGTTCCATGGATAAGTCTCAGATATTTTAATAATAAGTTTATTATGTATATAATATAGCAACACGAGATACGGACATTCGCCCACCCTAACCCTAGAATAGTAAGAAATACATAAAATTTTGTATATCAAATTCTTAAATGAAATGTATATTAAGATAAATTGCTTTATTGTGTATATACTTTAATTTTATGCTTATACTTTTACACATTTTATGAATTATTGTGAGTTACGAGTACTCTATCTAAAGAATCATAGATACCTACCCGCTGATATGTTAATTAACAAATTACAGCTGTAATATTTTAGTATATGTACATGGATACCCATACATTTAAAGGTAAATGTGTTTTAGTCATTATGTCTTCCATTTCTAAAGCAGTAACAAATTGTAAACATTCTTTGATTATTATGAGTACTGTTAAAATTAGATTTATAAATTTTCTATTAAGACCATGTTTTATGATGTGTGATTTTGAATTTTTAATTAATAATAAGTAAACATAATAATTGTTGCCATATTATTGTAAATCATGGTAATATTTTTTTAAATAATGAACTCTCCTCTTTATTGAGGCATATAGAATAAATAGTTTTATGTAGGGTAAGCAAATTAATGAAATAAAAATAAATATAGAAAACCTCAGGTTGTTGTTTTATTTTGCCACACTTTTCACTTGCACACACTATCACTTATTTCATGCGAAATTTAATTTCTCATTGTCCGTACATAGATAAACAGATCACTTTTTCTTGTTGAGCGCCTTGTCTGCGCCTTCCACGAACTTCTTGGGTAATCCATACTTTTCTATAAGAAGTTTGGCCACAAAGTGAGTCTGAAAATGGAAAATAATAAGTTATTAAATATCCTTGTTTGATTCCTCAAGGGTATAGTCATTAACTTTGTTTTGATATTCCACGAGAAATTATACAAAATTAAAGTGATGAAAGCAATAACTTACTGCTATGGAAAGGGATCAGCGAACTGCAGCAGCTTGAGTAGGTATGTGTATTCGATGAACTTGTATGGTGTGTGTGGTTTGTAAATGACGAGTTGGCTCCGGGCAGGCGCGTAACGCCGCAAGAGGCCGCCACTCCCACCTGGCACTAGTGCGAGTAGTAGTATAGTTACCTGGTCTCCCTGCAGCATGAGCTGGTCGGCCTTGGCTCCGGGCGGCGCGTGACGCCGCAGGAGGCCGCCACTCCCACCTGGCACTAGTGCGAGTAGTAGTATAGTTACCTGGTCTCCCTGCAGCATGAGCTGGTCGGCCTTGGCTCCGGGCGGCGCGTGACGCCGCAGGAGGCCGCCACTCCCACCTGGCACTAGTGCGAGTAGTAGTATAGTTACCTGGTCTCCCTGCAGCATGAGCTGGTCGGCCTTGGCTCCGGGCAGGCGCGTAACGCCGCAAGAGGCCGCCACTCCCACCTGGCACTAGTGCGAGTAGTAGTATAGTTACCTGGTCTCCCTGCAGCATGAGCTGGTCGGCCTTGGCTCCGGGCAGGCGCGTGACGCCGCAGGAGGCCGCCACTCCCACGTGGCACTAGTGCGAGTAGTAGTATAGTTACCTGGTCTCCCTGCAGCATGAGCTGGTCGGCCTTGGCTCCGGGCAGGCGCGTAACGCCGCAAGAGGCCGCCACTCCCACCTGGCACTAGTGCGAGTAGTAGTATAGTTACCTGGTCTCCCTGCAGCATGAGCTGGTCGGCCTTGGCTCCGGGCGGCGCGTGACGCCGCAGGAGGCCGCCACTCCCACCTGGCACTAGTGCGAGTAGTAGTATAGTTACCTGGTCTCCCTGCAGCATGAGCTGGTCGGCCTTGGCTCCGGGCGGCGCGTGACGCCGCAGGAGGCCGCCACTCCCACCTGGCACTAGTGCGAGTAGTAGTATAGTTACCTGGTCTCCCTGCAGCATGAGCTGGTCGGCCTTGGCTCCGGGCGGCGCGTGACGCCGCAGGAGGCCGCCACTCCCACCTGGCACTAGTGCGAGTAGTAGTATAGTTACCTGGTCTCCCTGCAGCATGAGCTGGTCGGCCTTGGCTCCGGGCGGCGCGTGACGCCGCAGGAGGCCGCCACTCCCACCTGGCACTAGTGCGAGTAGTAGTATAGTTACCTGGTCTCCCTGCAGCATGAGCTGGTCGGCCTTGGCTCCGGGCGGCGCGTGACGCCGCAGGAGGCCGCCACTCCCACCTGGCACTAGTGCGAGTAGTAGTATAGTTACCTGGTCTCCCTGCAGCATGAGCTGGTCGGCCTTGGCTCCGGGCGGCGCGTGACGCCGCAGGAGGCCGCCACTCCCACCTGGCACTAGTGCGAGTAGTAGTATAGTTACCTGGTCTCCCTGCAGCATGAGCTGGTCGGCCTTGGCTCCGGGCAGGCGCGTGACGCCGCAGGAGGCCGCCACTCCCACGTGGCACTAGTGCGAGTAGTAGTATAGTTACCTGGTCTCCCTGCAGCATGAGCTGGTCGGCCTTGGCTCCGGGCGGCGCGTGACGCCGCAGGAGGCCGCCACTCCCACCTGGCACTAGTGCGAGTAGTAGTATAGTTACCTGGTCTCCCTGCAGCATGAGCTGGTCGGCCTTGGCTCCGGGCGGCGCGTGACGCCGCAGGAGGCCGCCACTCCCACCTGGCACTAGTGCGAGTAGTAGTATAGTTACCTGGTCTCCCTGCAGCATGAGCTGGTCGGCCTTGGCTCCGGGCAGGCGCGTAACGCCGCAAGAGGCCGCCACTCCCACCTGGCACTAGTGCGAGTAGTAGTATAGTTACCTGGTCTCCCTGCAGCATGAGCTGGTCGGCCTTGGCTCCGGGCAGGCGCGTGACGCCGCAGGAGGCCGCCACTCCCACGTGGCACTAGTGCGAGTAGTAGTATAGTTACCTGGTCTCCCTGCAGCATGAGCTGGTCGGCCTTGGCTCCGGGCAGGCGCGTAACGCCGCAAGAGGCCGCCACTCCCACCTGGCACTAGTGCGAGTAGTAGTATAGTTACCTGGTCTCCCTGCAGCATGAGCTGGTCGGCCTTGGCTCCGGGCGGCGCGTGACGCCGCAGGAGGCCGCCACTCCCACCTGGCACTAGTGCGAGTAGTAGTATAGTTACCTGGTCTCCCTGCAGCATGAGCTGGTCGGCCTTGGCTCCGGGCGGCGCGTGACGCCGCAGGAGGCCGCCACTCCCACCTGGCACTAGTGCGAGTAGTAGTATAGTTACCTGGTCTCCCTGCAGCATGAGCTGGTCGGCCTTGGCTCCGGGCAGGCGCGTGACGCCGCAGGAGGCCGCCACTCCCACCTGGCACTAGTGCGAGTAGTAGTATAGTTACCTGGTCTCCCTGCAGCATGAGCTGGTCGGCCTTGGCTCCGGGCAGGCGCGTGACGCCGCAGGAGGCCGCCACTCCCACTTGGCACGCGTGCGCCAGCCCCGCCAGGCTGAACCCAAACGACTCCAGGTTCGACACCAGCGTCACCTGGACCAATACCAACATACATTAATACTTATCAAGGAGTTATAAACATTAAATAAAAGATCATATAGATCATCATCAGCCTAAGGATGTCCACTGCTGAACATAGGTTTCCCACATTGACTTCCACATGGAACGGTTTTGGGACGCTTATATCCAGCGGTTTGCAGCGACACTGACCAGATGGAGGGTCCGCCTGCGCGCGGTGGGAGGTCGTCCCGTGAGGCGCGAGGTCCCCATGAGAGAACCTTCCTTCCCCATCGTTAATCGGCTCTTCGAGCGATGTGGCCTGACAATTGCCACTCTACTTCAACGTATTTATTCAAAAAAAAAAAACATGGCAAGGCACTTATGAACGTTACATTGGTACATACAGTTGAATTTACCACCGGTTCGGATACACTTAAACTGAGAAGACTCTACAAGTAGAACGAAACCGACGGTCATAGCCGTCGGTTTCGTTTTCCTCCAAATGTCCTCGTTTCGGACCCTGTTACGTGGAAAAATTCCAAGCATTGCTTGTTCCATAGCTGAGTGACTGAGCTTATTTATGTGGCCAGCAGTAAAAGACCACATCTCTCACACTCTGTTCCGTATATCACCACTGATTCTGATCATCAGACTCCGAGTTATTCTGGACGTGAAGATATGCCGTGGCTTCCTGAAAGCTGCCTAGCCGAGTTGGATTCCTAAGGGAAGTTGGACCAGGTAGGTCCATCATACTCGTCTACAACTTCGAGGCTTCGAAATTTATTTAGGTGGAATATCGGGTGGTAGTTCTTCAATAGGGCCTTATAGAATAGCACCACTACGCTTCCACTCCATACTTCTGGCATTTTGGCTTCGGGTTTGACGGAATTAAATAGCTTCTGAAGGACTACAAGTACCGGTTTTCCACCCGGTCGCTTGGTTGGAAGCTAGGTTGTAAGTCCGTCGTCACCTGCTGCCTTGTTGGTTTAAAGCTATTTCAGAGCCATTCTAATCTCGTACAGACTGACGTCCGGGCTATATTCGGTGTAATGTGTAATGTCGGGTCAATTTAAATCTCTTACTTTGGAACTTTTGCTCTGCTTTATTCACACGAATTCACGAATGAGACACGATATACGCCTGTTTAATACGACATGACGTAATATTTAGCTATCATCTGAATATATTTAGTATCAGCTGACGACTGCAACTTCATTTTACGTCGTCGCTTCATGAGTTTGATTTTCTTTCGAGAGTTTTTGGTTTTTATTCGACGATAGATTCCACGAGTCTGTTGTTTGTATAGTCCGCCGTCACGCAATCATCCAGGCCTTAGAAGCGATTATGAAGTTCGAGCTGAAAGCTTTGAGGGTCATATATATATGCAGATTGGGGTCGTAGCGTAGACTTTACCAGATGACATCTCTCCATCTGGATGTTCAGGTTCATTGTGCCTTTTGCTTATAATCGATGATCGCTGCCGGTCTTAGACATGTTGATCACAGAAACATCACTGAAGCAGGGCCGTAAGCGGGCGTGCAAAGCGTGCACCGCACACGGGCGGCGCATCGAGCGACTCATACCTAATTCAAGTCATTGTACCCCTGCCATAGTCGGTCGACTCCTACGCAGAGGGCGCGCATAGAATACCAACTTGGGGCACCTAGCTCGCAGCGGGCTAGCCGGTCAAAATGCCTATTGGGCGCGTCAAACATTTATTATCCTTTTTTTGACAAAACTCAAAGTAAGTTGTCGTAGGGCGGCATAATCGGTATTGCACGCGGGCGACGAAACAGCTAGCGGCGGGCCTGAAGATAATCCTTTATCGTCAAGATAAAGTCTATTTCGTTTTTGGTGGATCCATCGGGGCTACTCCAGGTAAACCTGTGTGGCTGCTTTTTTTTCTGCTGGTGAGAGAGAGACAAACTCACTAAATTAAGCCAACAGTTGCCCCCTAGGGTTTCTCTATTTCGCGTTTCCGGGAAAAATATCCTTCTCTTTACCATAAGCTATCTGCATGCCAAAGTAGTGGTTTGGGCATGAAAGACAAACATACACAAACGGAGTATTTTTGCATTTAAATTGATTGTTTTTTAAATTTTTAATTGTTGGTTAAACGCGCTAATCTCTGGTACTACCAGTGGGATTCTAAAAATTCTTTCACTGATAGGAAGCTACATTATCCCCGAGTGTTTTATCCTAGGCACAGCTAAAGTTAAGTATAAACGTTACCTTCTTGTTGCCGCTCCTGTTGGCGACCTGCATGTGCACGGGCTCGAGGCGCGTCTTGGTGAGGCGCGTGGTGCCGTCCGCGAACTGCATCTCGGTGCTGGCCGTCATCGCGCCCACCACCATCGGGATCAACTCATCCCATCTTATCACCTCCTACCACAACACACCGATACAACACATACCAATACAATACATAACAATATTTTTTTTACTGTTTATAGGCCTGTGTTTGACCGCAATCTCACCATGGTAAGTGATGATGCGGCCGACGGTGGTAAGCACACAAAGCCTAGAAGGAACTGGCTCTCAGGTGCAGCTATCGGAACACACCGAAAGGTGCTTGGCGACAGATTTTCAACTTGAGGGTGGTAGCCAGCCAGGCGGATACTGCAAAGTACCCTACCACCGTGCTATGGTTTCCTCACGATGTTTTCCTTCACCGAAAGCTCAAGCACATTATAGGTCACTACCACTGAGCTATCATCGCCTTAATTTAATAAAATATTTATATTATACAATTAAATAGTCATCATATAAGCCAATGGATGTTCACTGCTGAACATAGGCCTCCCCCATTGACTTCCGCTTCGAACGGTTTTGGGTCGCTTGCATCCAGCGGTGCCCAGCGACTGATCAGGTCGTCGGTCCACCTATACTCCTGCACGGTGAGAGATTGTCCCGCTCGGTGCTTGCCAGTACGTGGTCGCCATGAGGGAACCTCTTCCCCAGCGGTTATCGGCTCTTCGAGCGCTGTGGCCCGCCCGTTACCGTACAAGCTATGTCTGTAGTTTTCGTTCTCCTACGAATGTCCTCATTTCGGACCCTATCACGTAGAGAAATTCCGAGCATAGCTCGTTCTATAGCTCGCTGAATCACTCTGAGCTTATTTATGCGGCCAGCAGTAAAAGAGCACGTCCAGCTAAATAGTATCTGTTTTATTCTATTTAATTTTCAAGAGGTAGGAAGTCTTCTCAATCTTTCTTACGTGCGGTAGAGAATCTTGATAAAATTTGCGAAACTGAGCTGTCGTCGGTTTTGGATCAACATTATCACAAAATTTTTAGATTTTAAATTTAAATAACTCATTAATCTAGATGCCCGTGACGTACCTACGGACGGACGGAGTCCATTTTGTCCTTTGGGTACAAAACTCTAAAAAGAGTAATAATGGTATTAAAATAAGGTTAACTTTAGGATGACATTGGTGTCGATTCTGTTGTAAATCGCACTAAACAAATTTTAGTCACATCTCATCTCTTTCTTACGAACACTATTGAAAAAGGATAGAACATATTTTAAGTTGTCAAATTAATCTTTGCCGTCTTATTTTGCGTGTATTTAGGCGTAACCGCAATAGATGGCGAATAAATTTATATTGAAAACAAGCATTGGACTAATTTGACAGGACTACATTTCTTACATCCTTTTCTTATGTTCTTTGTTAGAAAGAGACATAGTGAGATTAAAATTAGTTTAGTTGTGAACAACAGAATCAGGGCCATTGACATGATTCAAATCTTGATTAAACATAATCTAAAAGGCCGTACAAATCTACAGGGAAAATATTTTTTAAGTTTAAAATGGAATTTATTGTAATGGACAGAACTTACATTTTCGTTCTTGCCGGCAATGCTGGCGAGCGCGGCGTCGAGCAGCACGGCGCCCTTGGAGTGCGGCGAGGTGAGCGAGTGCGCGCGCACGTACTCGCTCACGGCCGTGCGCACCTGCGCCGGGCTCAGCGCCGTGCCTTTCCTTCACGTCACACAATACAATACAATACAATACAATACAACACAGTTACAACAACGTTTATTCTCCATAAAACATGATAGTTTGCTTCTACAAATAGGCGACATCATCATCATCAGCCTATAATGTCCCACTGCTGAGCACAGGCCTCCTTTCACAAATGAAGGTGAAAGGGAATGGGCAATACTCCACCACGCGTGCCCACTGCGGATCGGTGGAGGTAGGCTAGTGGTCAACCTACTGTTGGAATTTTTCAAGCAGCCTAGGAGGCATCCAACTAGCTTAACGACTATCACAATTAAGTGATAACCGGGACCAACGGCTTTACGTGCCTTCCGAAGCACGGAAACGCTCGATTTGAAATACCACTAGGCGGTCACCCATCCAGGTACCGACCACGACAGGCATAGCTTAACTTTGCCGATCGATTAAGAACGGCTAATCATGCTACACCACGAGCGCTTCTAATAGGCGACATATAAGGAAGAAAAAAAGGCGCACAATGAGGCCTGTATCTAACGAGATCAAAACTCAGATTAAGTCTCAAAAATAGATCGTGTTAATCGAAAATAAAACCACGGTGGGGAGCTCATTCCACAGTCTGAGCGTCCGCGGAAGGAAGTTCCTTTGAGTTCGTACAGTCCGAAACTATTCTAGTTTCAATGTGAAAGGATGAACTTCCAGTCGATGGCGAGAGTTGCGATGGTGGAAGGTAGCCGTGGGCATCAAGTCGGTCAATTCTTTAGAACACTCCGTTGTACATATGGTAGAACACACATAAGGAGGCAAAGTCTCTTGTCAGCCTGAGGGGCTCTAAACCGCTTGTGAGCTCGAGACCGTCAACAATTCTGATGGCACGTCGCTGAACCGAGTCTAAAGGTCCAAGTTGGTACGCAGGTGCCCCCGCCAACAGATGACAACAGTACCCCATATGAGGTCGGACTTGCGACTTATAAAGTTGCAGCCTTTGCCCCGATGTGAAGTACTGCCTCGCTCTTTGGGTGCCAACTTAACCTTGTGTTCTTAGTGACCTCGGAACAACACGTCGACGTCAAAGATGCATTTACTGATGTTCAAGGACGTGTTTTGGAATTGTGGAGCCACAGACCATGGGGTTTTCTTAGCGGCAATGCTTTACATACACATACATTCACACACCCTCTCACACACACATCTCACGATTACACATACACAAACACCCCCACACACACATATACCTGGCTATCTGGTGGCTTAGTTAAACTAATCTGATCCCAAAACTTGTGTCGTAGGGCTAGGTAGCCGCGCTAGAGATAAAATGTAACTACATTTAACATGTAATGTATCGTTTATGTTTTTTTTAGTCTTGCAAATTTTTTAATGTTTTACTGGTTGGTGGTCCACAATATACAGGTTATCCTAGTTTGTGGACCAAGAAACTAGAATTGCATTTATTTATTTTTACTTTAATTATTACAGTTACACACCAATTACAATAATTAAAGATATACAAAAATTAGGAAAATTAAGAATTATTTATATTACATAACATATTCAAACATTAATAAACACACAGTCATACATCCTTCTCACAGAATCGCAAACACTCACACAATATATCCGGCCATCCGCAAACAGATCACAGTCAGGATTGTTTTCCAGGAGAGCGTTGAGCGCGGAGAGGGTGCGCGGGATGAGCGAGTTAGCACGCGCCATATTATTATTATAAGGTATGATATACGAAGAAATGGTGAACTAACTTGTTGGGCGCGAATATATGTTGCACATGTGCAGTGATGCAGTACATCTCGCGCACTACGGGCGGCGTGTAGTCGGCGGGCGAGTCTGTGGGTGCGGCCCCAGCGCCGGCGGGCGGCGCGGCCGCCACGCGCGCGCGCATCTCGCTCGATACTACGTGCGACCGCACCGCCGGGTGGGCCGTGTGGATCGCCACCACTGCATCCACACCCTTATCTATCTCACGCACCTCGATAAATCCCTCCTACAGGACATACACAATACTATGTGTATGGGGTGTACACAAGATGGATATCGACAATCGTCAAATCGAATTATCACTAGGTTCTTAACAATTTCTTATGTCCCATACAAAGTTTGATCGTTTAGCAACGATGAAGATTGTCGACATCCATCTCGTCTAAGTGGGCAGAAACAACAACCACATATTGTTGGTATGGTGCTGATTCGGTTGTTTACAACTGAACTAATTTAGTTTCACTATGTCTCTTTCTAACTAAGTAAAGGATGTAAGAAATTCAGTCCAAAACATGTTTTCAATATCAATGTAGTCGCCATCCATCGTGTCTAATTACCTCCAAATGAAGAGGGCAAAGACTAATTTGACAGCTTTAAATATGTTATATCCTTTTTCAATAATGTTTATAAGAAAGAGAGATGATGTGACTAACATTAGTTTAGTGCGATTTACAACAGAATCAGCACCAATGTATACAGAACATCAACAACAATGTGTATAGGACATCAACAACACAATGTGTACAGTACATCAACAATATAATAATGCCACTATTATAAATGTATTTTTTTGTAGTTTGGTTGTTTGTATCTCAATCACACAAACGACTCAACGGATTTAGTACACAGAAAACATTTTAAATTAACACATGTGCTTTTTATACCGGAAAAACGATAATGCCTCGGGAACGCGAGTGAAACCACACGTACAATGTTTCCATTTGATTACTCTGAGATACCACTCAAAGTATACATATATTAAATCCTTGCTATATAACTTTATTCCTTTTTAGCAAGTGAGAAATGTTATTAAACACCGAGGATAACAGAACTTATACTATTTGATACCAATTATTTTTTCTGCAAAAATACTCATTCGTTTGCAGACAGCAAAAACTCTGTTTTGAAAATAATCGTCAATATCATTGACATATTTTATAAATAATAGTGGTCCCAGAACAGATCCCTGTGGAACACCAAAGTCAACCATACTTAAATACGTTATTATTTAAACTAGATATAATACCTGTTGCATAGCGTCGAGGAACTTGCTCATTTTCTTGTACGATGATTTCTTGACGTCCAATGTCCGATCCGACGGACAAAGGGGAATTAGATGATTCCTAAAATGTTAATATTTTTTTTAAAAAACATTCAGTTTTACACTAAGTGACATATTTATTTTTAGCCAGACAGGCAGGTATTCTAACACTTTCTTTTTTTTTACCGGGAAACTCAGAGGAGATTACTCTTTGATTCAGGCGAAACTCACGAACCTCGACCATGGAATAAAGGTTGCTTGCCTATCGGTTTTCTACAGGATATATTTTGGATAGTTTGCGCAGGACCATCCCCATTTTTACACCAAACCACAAGACACTGGGAATTTTTTCACCCGTACGTTGTTGACATACCGACAAAACGGACAGCATTATGCGTCCTCATTTATAATGCGGACAGTGGAACTAGCTATCGGCGTCTGTGTTTACAGTACAATTTAGGGACTTTCAAGGCCAGAGTGAATAGGTTTCTTCTGGGTAAGTTCAAATTCAAATTCAAATTCAAAATCATTTATTCAAATAGACCTTCGCAGGCACTTATGAAAAGTCTGACTCTAATACTCTAATACCGGTTCGGAAGGTTGCATTTGCTGAGAAGAGCCGGCAATAAACTCAGCAATTACTCTTTTCAAAACAAGCTTAGATTCATTACATAATATTTACATTCTAATCGCACTGACAACAATTGCGTGCCCCGGCGCGGCCGCAAAACTACAAAGTAGACTGAATCTATATTTAATAAGTAAATAAATAAATGGCAAACTTAAGCAGACCAACCCCCACAAGCAGCACCTGTTCACAAGTATGACGCGTGTGGCAGCCATCGCCCTCCTCGCCATATTGGAGGGAAGTGAGCGACCCGTCACACGCGTAAGCGTGCTCCATCTTAGATTTCGTCGTCGTCCTTTACGGGCGGGACAGTGGCCAGTCGCAAATCAATTAATAAAAAAATATCTGTCCGATTTGAAGAATTATTTTTTGGTTACATAGCCCACATATGTAATATTTCAAATGTAACGCGTGTGAAACCGAGGGGTACAACTAGTTAGTAAGTAAAGCGTGTAACCTGTATAGTAAGCTGGACCTTAATGGCAACTCGATGTTCTTCCCCTCCAGCTTGAGGAACGAGAGCAGGCACCAGCGCAGCAACGCCTCCATCTCTGTTGGGATCTCCTCACTATCGTCTGATTACAACTATTTTATTAGTATCCCATAGCTCTTCCATATATTCAATACCTAATGTGTTTGACGAAATAACTATTTCGAAATGGTAAAAAAACATTATATGTGTACCTGTGACCTTACTGTCTTCACCCGTGGTGGTATCTTCATCATTAGCGTCCTTATTGTCTGCTATAAGTCGCGGCTCGTTTGGCACCGGGGCTGGAGTGGGAGTGGGGGTGTTAGTGGGACTCTGAGTGGGGTTCCTCTCCTGTTTACCGAGACTAGGCCACTCTTCTCGAGGCTTTTGGATGCTTAGCTGGAAGGAGACAATTGCAAGTATTACTGAGACAGGCCTGTTTTTGACCGCAACCTCATGGTAAGTGATGATGTGGCCGAAGGTGGTAAGTACACAAAGCCTAGAAGGAATTGGCTCTCAAGTGCAGCTGTCGGAACACACCAATAGATGCTTGGCTTTTTAACTTGTCTAGTTGGACAATATTCCTCACCTGTGCGACATTAGCAGTAATGTCGTAGACGGGTGGCGGCGCCTTGGGACGCTCGATCTTGGAGAACTTGGCGTCCTTGCACAACAAGTCACCCACCACGTGCAGGGTGTCCATGCAAATTCCTCTGAAATTAACAATTATTTGAATTTAGTCACTTTTAAATGTCATCACTCACTATATCAGCACCGCTCCACCGCAGCAACGCGCCGGCAACGCCTCAACTCTATCCAACCACTAGCTGCCAGCACACGAGGTGCCGCCTGCGAGGTGGCAGCTCGTAAATGCCGAGACGTAGCCGTGCTGTTATACTGAACGAAGACCAGGGTTCCATATAAAAATGGAATACAGCAAAACAGTCCACTTTGTTCATCAGTCTACTTGGAGACATTGGGGATCATTTTAAAATGGTAGACATTCTTTCGTGAACCACCACACATCTGTGTGATGAAAGGTCCTGAAAGTAAACAGAATCTTTCTTCTATCTATTTGAAACCACTCCTGAGGTAAAAAATAATTGATCTACAAGCAGGAAAAGGAATACTGCTCTGCTGTCTTCCTCGATATCCAACAAGCCTTTGACAAGGTCTGGCACAGGGGTCTCCTTTACAAACTAAAAACATGTCTTCCCCATAGCTTCTATGCTCTTATGTATTCATATCTATCCGAAAGAATATTTCGAGTAAGGGAAGCTGGGGCGATATCTACCTTTTATACAATTAAGGCTGGTGTTCCGCAAGGATCGGTACTTGGGCCGGTGATGTACACACTATTTACTGCAGATCTCCCACAAGTAGATGATGTTACTACAGCCACATTTGCTGATGATACAGCTATACTCGCTAGCAAAGACCCTGCGACAGCTTCACAAACACTGCAACGGGGGCTTGACCAAATCACAAAATGGTTGCAAACCTGGAGAATAAAAGCTAGTACCACAAAGTCAGTCCATATTACCTTTACGCTTAATGCAATGTGCAATACCACCTTACCTCACACAGAAAGTGTAAAATACTTGGGCCTACACCTCGATCGCCGGCTAACGTGGGCGAAACATATAAAGGCCAAAAGGCAGGAAATGAAAATGCGGTACAGCAACCTATACTGGCTTGTGGGAAGAAACAGTAAACTGTCAACCGACAACAAACTCATATACAAGTCAGTACTGAAACCCGTCTGGAAGTATGGCATCCAACTATGGGGCAGTGCCAGTAATTCCAACATCATTATGCTGCAAAGAATGCAGAATATGTTCCTAAGGGCAATAGCAAACATTCCCTGGTTCATCAAAAATACTGAAATACACCAACTTCTTCATATGTGCAGTGAAGGAAGAAATTCAAAACACTCGCATGAAATACCGACAGCGACTGGAGAGACACCCTAATGTGCTTGCTGCAAAATTAACCTGCCAAGAGTATACAAGACGCCTCAAGAGAAATAACATTTTGTAGCTTTCTTTGAGCTTCTTTTGAGCGAAAAAATATGACACTCAAAAAGTTTGCTTAGTTACAAACTGATCGCAAACAAGCCCAAAAAAAAAAAAAAACAAGCAGGATGTTTTTGCAGCTACTGCCACAACAGTAACTATGTCATGGAAAAATTGGGTAAATGGCCTTTATGCACTTGGCCAGTTCTTGTTAACTCACGCAGCTCTAAGCAGCATGTCAGCGCTGGACATAGTAGACCGGCCAATCACACCCGCAGCGGAGTTGTCTGTTGTGCAAGCAGCAATGATGGTGCCACGTTGGAACAGTGGGAACCCAATCCCACCTGCAGGTAATTCCACTCCTGGCAAGTAGAGAGGAGCACCACCTTGGATCTGGGAAAGTTTATGTATTTCAAATTTGTGGAAATATATGTAATTTTTATTTAAAAATATGACATGAAAACGTTGATCTTCACATCTGCTGGTGTTGGAGTAAATTTTATCAAAATCAGTAAAGCCTAAATACACAGAGCAAACAGGCATACTTTTGCATTCATATTAATTAGTAAAATTTTTTTACAACAGTAAATAAAAAAAAAACATAAAATCCTTAAAATATATATAAATGAAAAGAAATAAACTAAATGAAAAAAAAAAAAATAAAAAAAAAATTGTAAAAAAAATAGTAAAAAATATATAATTTACATTTACATATTTTTTTAATTACATCTGACGTAACTGTATGAGAATGAAATTTTATTTTCATTCAATTCAATTATCAACAATCCATACTCGCCAGGCAGGTTCCATCCAAGGACTATTCATAATTTTGACCACATGTATGAACCTAGTAGTGGTAAGCCATTTGTAGATGTAATAATGCAAGGTCAATAATGTAACACAGTATTGCAATGTAAGTAGGTGTAATACCTATCATTATTCACTTTATAAAATTAAAATAAGCATGCACTACAGCCTTTATAGTAAATAAGAACAACCTACACACCTTACTCAAAACCGGGCTATGAATAGCAAGTGTTGGCACTAAATCTGGAACCTTCCACAGAGCGCACACGGTGGGAACGAGCCCCTGCTCCATTTCCATTATCATGGGCACCCCGTCCACAGCATACACATTTACCAGCTCCCCAGAATGAAGCACCAGCTTCATGCAGATACATGTAGACTTCACTGACACTATTTCCTTCACTTTCTCTTCAGTGGCCTGGGGAAACTCATCCTGTATACGTCTGGCTAGATGTTTCCTGTAAATTTTAAGATTTTCATAAGGATTTGTTAATAATTTTTAGGAATACAGAGGGTACGTACGTACTTTTCAGTATTTTTGAGCGTATTGTTTGATTTTAGCTTGTATGTTTTGGCGAACATTTTGAGAGATATTTACACGTCGATTTTAGAATCTATAGGAGAATTTATAGTGTGTTTCGTTATGAAACTCATAGAAAACTACTGTTTTGATTTTTTTTCGCGGTCGGAAAATTATCGGTGTGCGAACAACAGCTGTCTGTTTTTTTTTTTTACCAAATGACTTTTTTTTTTGTTAATTTGTTCATGACCATGGATATAAAGTCCTTCAGTCGCATACATTTTATTTATAATATCTTTTTATTAAAGTCCGCACATTAATTTTCACATAGTCCGCATTGTCAGTCACCGTCCAGTTGCATGTTTTAGTAAAATGGTGGTTATTGTACTAAAACCTTTCACGGACTTTTTGATACAACTTGTAAAGTTAAGATACACATTTCACTTCACTGGTGCACATGGATTGATCTTTATTGGATAAAATACCACCGATAATATGCAATAAAACTCAAAATACACGAATTTATGAAAATACAAATGAAAATGCGACGGCACTCTGCAAGTTCCCGCCAAAAAGTCACCAAATAACTTTTGTTGCAGGGTGACAATCTCAAAAAAATGGCGACTGCCCGACACTGGCAGAAAATCAGCCAAATGCGACTCCAGAAAAGCCAAAAATATGCCATCATAAGGTGCGTTCGAATTGGAGTGATGTCGTTTTTAACAGTTTCAAAATGGGCATTTTTGTTCATGCGTTCGAATTGGAAAATTTCAACAATTTTGCAACTTTTGCCACAAACGATTTTTCCCAAATCGAACGATCAGATACAAAAATGACATTTGCATGCTCATCGCCTGCTTGTCACTCGTCTCAACCTACCTTTTTCCTTCAGTTAATCAAAGCAGTTAATATTTAAACAAAGTTAATCTGACAATTTTTTTCTCTTGCCTGTTAGTTTCTTTCAAATTTTAATATATAAGGTGTAACGGAAAGGGTATATACATCCGAAGGGGGTGAAGACTACATCAGGTACAGATTCTCTATAAAAAATTTCAGCTCAAAATACATAACTAAAAAATTCAAACCAATTTTTTTAATTCAAGTTTTTTGAATTAAAATCATAACCAACATGTCACCGGTCAATGAGGGTCATTGTCATTTTGTGTCCCTTACTAATATTAATATAAATTTTTATCTTCCGCGATCTGTGCACCTCGTACCAAAAAAGTGGATTACTGTAATGTATATACAGTTTCCGTTACACCCTGTATAATAATAATAAATCTTTATTTATCAAAATACATGGTCATAAAAACTTATGATGATATAAAAAATATAATTTTCGTTTCCCGTTTGATTCAAAGATGTCAAAATATGATAGTACACGACAGAGGCGTTGGTTTGAGACAAGAATCTTATATATTATATAAGATTCTTGGTTTGAGATTTAAATAAAAGATGAGACTTTTTCGGTTAAATTGGATCGCTAGTCGAACAGCGTGTAGCTTTAAGAGCGGTGTGCAGACGACTAAAGCACTTATTACACGTTCCTATTTTTAGGATCCTAACTAGTAAATAGGAACGTGTAATCGCAGAAAGAACGGTTAGTGTCCTAAAGGGCTTATTACACGTTCCTATATTTAGGATCCTAACTAGGATGGTTCTAACAAGGAAGCAGGAAGCTACTTATTACACTACACTATCTTGCTTTCTAACTAGGACGCGGCAAAGAGTATAGCAACTATACTTAAAGCGGGACGGACGACTCGTAGGGATGTAACAAAGGTCGATTTAAAAAAAAATATAACTATACTTACATCGATGTTCTTCCGATGTTTTAAGTTTATTATTCTCTCAAACCGATCACACACATTAAAATTTAAATGAATACAAATGAGCTCCTTTATGTTAAAATAAAACAAAATTGAACTTTATGTAAGTAAGTACCAAGTATTAATTTATAAATAATGTAGTACTTTCAATGTACGGATTATTTTTCTATTATTGTTTATTGATTACTCATGACCTATACATTCATCCCTCAAAATATACGCCAAGACTTTAGAAGGGCCTTATATAATTATTTCAAAACATCGATGTTTTGAAATAATTATATATTGTACGGATTATTATTCTATTATTGTTTTTTGATTACTAATGACCTATACATTCATCCCTCAAAATATACGCCAAGACTTTAGAAGCCTTATATAATTATTTCAAAACATCGATGTTTTGAAGAACAATGTTACATCCCTAAACGTCCTAAATCGGAGCGACGCGATTACACTTTCCTGTTTAAGGAAGCAGAGCGGTTGGGACCTTCCTATCTCACTACTTAGGACACTAACCGTTCTTTCTGCGATTACACGTTCCTATTTCCTAGTTAGGATCCTAAAAATAGAAAGGTGTAATAAGTGCTTAAGTAGTGAGATAGGAAGGTCCCAACCGCTCTGCTTCCTTAAACAGGAAAGTGTAATCGCGTCGCTCCGATTTAGGACGTTTAGGGATGTAACATTGTTCTTCAAAACATCGATGTTTTGAAATAATTATATAAGGCTTCTAAAGTCTTGGCGTATATTTTGAGGGATGAATGTATAGGTCATTAGTAATCAAAAAACAATAATAGAATAATAATCCGTACAATATATAATTATTTCAAAACATCGATGTTTTGAAATAATTATATAAGGCCCTTCTAAAGTCTTGGCGTATATTTTGAGGGATGAATGTATAGGTCATTAGTAATCAAGAAACATTAATAGAAAAATAATCCGTACATTGAAAGTACTACATTATTTATAAATTAATACTTGGTACTTACTTACATAAAGTTCAATTTTGTTTTATTTTAACATAAAGGAGCTCATTTGTATTCATTGAAATTTTAATTTGTGTGATCGGTTTGAGAGAATAAAAAACTTAAAACATCGGAAGAACATCGATGTAAGTATAGTTATATTTTTTTTAAATCGACCTTTGTTACATCCCTACGAGTCGTCCGTCCCGCTTTAAGTATAGTTGCTATACTCTTTGCCGCGTCCTAGTTAGAAAGCAAGATAGTGTAGTGTAATAAGTAGCTTCCTGCTTCCTTGTTAGAACC
Source organism: Polyploca ridens (assembly GCA_951394255.1). Classification (NCBI taxonomy): domain Eukaryota; kingdom Metazoa; phylum Arthropoda; class Insecta; order Lepidoptera; family Drepanidae; genus Polyploca; species Polyploca ridens. The sequence continues at coordinate 14,543,386 of OX596263.1, read as the reverse complement.
ATCCTAGTTAGGATCCTAAATATAGGAAGGTGTAATAAGCCCTTAAACGGCTAACGTCCACCCATTTATTTCAATGTTAGTAGGTAGGTAGATACATACACTGATATAGCATAAGCAAACAAGGTAAGTACTTACATAATATTATTTTATACATTTTTCTTAGTTTACATTTATACAATAGATAGTTTTAAGGTATTAATTTATATTTTTATTTCTTTTCAGGTTTCCATCATCAACAATGATCACAAACGACCCTGCCTCGCAGGTGGGTCAAAAGTTGCAGTTCACGATGTCGTTTTTAACTGTTTCCAAGCAAAACGAACGGTGAACGAAAACAGTTCAAAACGACAATTTCGCCCACAAAATTCCAAATCGAACGCCACATGTGATCGTTTTTAGCATTTTTGACTGTTATTTTTGCTACCGTACCCCAATTCAAACGCACCTATATTATTGCCTCCATGGGGACGGGAATGAATAAATATAGCAAAATGCAATGATCAAAATCCTTCTTAGCTCTGGGAATCCAAGAAGAAAGCACAGTTCGTTCGTATTTTCCCTCCATCAGATCAGTCAGCAATTCAGCATAGACACAACTGCACACATTTTCATTAAATTAAACGCTAAATTTTCTAGTGACAGGGCCTCATAGGGCACTTCAGGGTAGACAACAAAAATCTATAGGAACCTTGATCAGATATCTTAATAACAAACTATATTACTGATTCATTACCGGTCATAATTTGATACATATGGGTACCTACATAAAACGCGATAAAACGGAACTGTTGACAGGATGAGACAAAAGTTGCCAACTCAGTAAGTAAAATAATTTCCTAGCAAATAAGTCAAAGAAATTAATAAATAATGAATAAGACAGAAAATTTAAAGTTTTCTGTATAAATTTAAAAAATAATAAGGTTTTCCTTGAAATCTGCTAAATTATACCACTTTTTTAAATTGTCGGCTTATTCTGCTAGAGTTACAATTTTGGAGCTAAATCTGCCAATATAGCAGAAATCTCCCAGAAATGGTCACACTGTTTTCTTGTTAATTAAGTGTTGCCATCTGCTGCCACCTAAAGAAGAACATATACACATCCCTAAAGCGTAGAAATCAATGCAAGCACAGTAGTCCAGTAGAATTAGCTCAAAATTAAGCAACATTTAACATTAATTGTGGTACTAATGATTTTTGGCATATCGATAGAGTTATGTATGGATATGATTACCTTAAATTCGCAACCAATTTGGAAGTACGGAAAATGGTAAAAATTGAGAAAAACTTTAAAATTGAATAATTCCTAAACAAAAATTGTGGTACTAGTTGCGACAATACCATGTCTTTAGAGAACCATTATCTACCTTCTCAAGCAATTTGGACCGGTTGCGACATACGGAACATACCTAAACTTAAAAGAGTGATTTTTCGCCTTTATCTCCTAGGCAACATTTTTGGTACTAGTTGCGAACTCATTGGTAACTTGTATTAGCCTTTTACACTTAGTTTTAAGTTTGCAGCCGGTTGCGATCTACGGAACCCTAAGAAAATACTTTTTGCTGAATTTTACTTCTAGCAAAATTAGCGTAGTCCGTATTATTGCTTATATCATATTTGTAGATCGACTTCTACCTACTCTGTGATCGCAACCAAAGAAATCATTACGGAACATAGTTTCATGTTTCATAACACGCGAATACGCGCACATTTTACTTGTAAAGAAAACTATGTTCCGTAATGATTTCTTTGGTTGCGATCACAGAGAATTGTCGCAACTAGTACCACAATTTTTGTTTAGGAATTATTCAATTTCAAAGTTTTTCTCAATTTTTACCATTTTCCGTACTTCCAAATTGGTTGCGAATTTAAGGTAATCATATCCATACATAACTCTTATCGATATGCCAAAAATCATTAGTACCACAATTAATGTAAATTGATTATCTAATTCTACTGGACTACAGGGCGCTGGTAGAGCTAAAACCGGCACTGCACGCAAAGACTACAGTATATACTGACTGCACGCACGCTACACAACGCTATCAAACCGAATGGTTCCCAATGCAATCGGTATAATCAATCAATTTAATGTAATTTTTCGGGCCCACCCACCCCGGAGCATCACGGAATATCATTGAGAATACGAATAATCGAATATTCAATGATAACATTCAATATTATTTTTTGATTACTAATGACCTATACATTCATCCCTCAAGAGGAAGTTCACTAATTTATTAGGACCTTATATAAGTAATTTGGTTTCCCTACCTTTGTCATTGGCTAATGCAAACTTCGCAAAGCCAAAAAAAAAATATAATTACTTGCTTACCTAGAACCAGAAAACATAGATAGAATTAATGTTGCTATCAACTTAAAAGCAGGCGCTTCACATCTTTAAAACTTCGAAAAAAACACTCCTGAAAAAAAGTTTACAAACGTATGATACATCCTGATACATCAATGTACCTTTCGTTCTTAACGATGCATTTTTACAGAGGTAGACGTAGTCACGTGAGCTCACGTGACGTGGCGAGGGTAAAGGCCTGCGCCTGGCGCGGGCGGTGCGAGGCGGGCGAGGTCGTGCTACCAGCCAATAAAGCACCATTTACATTTAACATAATACTGAAAAAGGCTGCTGTAACATCGTTTCAGTCCTCATTTGATTTATGACCCATTTATGATTTAGTTTGTGATTGTTGCGAGAAGTAAGTTTAGGTACTTTTTAGCTACTATACTAAAAAATACCTTAACTTACTTTTAAGGCCCGGTTTCAATAATTTACGAACCGGTATCGGTTAAGATTTATCAAAATTAAGACTCTTATATCTTTACTAATAATGAAGCAAAGACCTCAAAGCTTTGCATAGCAGACCCTCCCATATGGAAGTAGCTATCACAGGTAAAATTAGCTTAACAAATTATCTATATGCCCAGTTTGGCAATAAAAAAACCTACCATTGGTAAGTAAAACGATTCGTTTTTGTTTATTGAAACCGGGCATAAGTAAGTAAGTAAGTGAGATGTAGCAGCAAAGCTAGTAAGATCTCAAAGCCGTCAAGTGAAGTGACTCAAGTGAAGTGACTCCTAAGTCCAGCTACCGGAACGTTTGGCGACAGATTTTGAACATTTGGATGGTAGCTACGCGAGTACAATGTATCTTTTATCTATCGCTCGACCTCATGGTAGAATTCGAACGAAATTAGCTATGGCATTGAATAACTAATACTGAACTGAGCTATCATCGCCTTTAAACTTGAGATGGTTTTGCCCAGTTTAGTAAATCCTAGGTTTAAGGTAACTGGCTCTATTTGTTACATGACGGCAATATTTAAAACCTGGGTGTTATTAGACTTGCCATTAACCATCTCAAGTAATAAGATATTATTACTTGGCATGACACGTTTCCGCGTGTCTAGTTAAGGGTGAAATACTTATATCTCTTACTTTCATGCAGTATATGCAGTAGGTAGTCAAACAAGTAACAGACTTACGAAATACTACTTATGCCAATATGATTAGGGCAAAAATTCACAACATGTGTTACAAGTTAGGTAGTTGTTAAGCAAATCAAGACAATATATCTATTCAGAACAGGCTTCCAGATGTAACTTATTGTGAAAGAGTAGATTGTGGATGCACCAAGTGTAGTTAACATGACAGGGACGACTTGCGTGCCTCCCATACATCAAGCCACGATATCGACTACCTAGTGACTAAATAGAGCTTGTAACGTTCACGTGGTTAAAAATAACATGAAAATAACGTAGTATACCTGTCCACGTCTAGTCTAGTAACGTCGATTATTAACATATAATTTTATTTATTGGAATGTTAGTGGTGGCGTATAAGTACCTAAATAAATATTAATTTTAAAGTATCAATGCATTACCTCAGATTTTATATAGAATCTGCTAGTCTTTCCAACTTACGATGACTGGATCGATTCAATCGTCAAAAAGCGAGTGGCAGCCAAATGAATTCTGCAATTACAGTGAAAATAATTGGTTGGCGAACGTCCAAGAATTTATTAAAAATTGAAGCACACAATTTGGAGCAACAGCAGAGGTCTTACGTATCGAGTTCCGCAATGCAGCTGCAGGCTTGCTGGTCACATTCGTTATACGACTTACCTTAAGGCTATACCCAAATCCCGAGATCCTAGCCACTTTATATGATTAGCCAAGGGCATTGAGCAAGATATATTTCAACTGACTGTTTAGGGTTCCGTATCCAAAGGGTGCCAAACGGGACCGGCCCCTAAAAGCCGAGCAATGCAATGTATGCGAAAGTTATGTTGAGCCATAGATTGCGCCGTAGAATTTTGGGTTGGTAACCCAACATCCTGCACCACATTAACGTATTTTATTGATTGATTGAGGGATATTGAGGGATATCCCTCTGAGAATAAGAGATAAATGCAGCCAAATGATATCATTTGGACCATTATTTATTGGAAATCCTGTATAAAAAAAAGATTTAATTTAATAAGCTATTTTCTAGCTGCAATTAAAGCAGAAATTGTTCAAAAGTTCAACATGCCTCGTCTCTAACATAGCTAAGTTACGCCAAGTAGTCGTTTGTCAGCAAATGCACAAGCCGTGTCCCGCTGGCCTGCTCCCGTTTCCATCCGTGCTTCCCGACCGCAACGCGGGCGTAGCGTGGACGCGGCCACACATCCCCGCGAGATCCACTTGACACAGCCTCTTAGCTTGCAAGTTTCTTAAGCGGAGTGCCGCTTCAAGGAATAGCCGTGATTGTTTGAACGATGGAAACTAGGCTAGCGGATTCTGTGCACATGGACCTCTTTGTAAATGGTTTTGAAAAGTGTGCCTAAGTTTAAATACCTACTGCAATAAATACGTAAGATAAAAAATGCTCAGCTTACCTTACTATATTGAAATCCAAACCCAAGTTATGAGGGTTCAAAAAAACGACGAAGCGCTTCGAGAAAAGGTAGGTAGTGCCCTTTCGCTTCGCTTGGCTGTCTTGGCGGGGGGCACTTCCGTGCCCCCAGATTACTATGTCTCGGGGTTCCACTCGGGATCTTCTAAATAAATATTTTTTCTAATCGAACTGGCACTTTCAGAAATATGCATATAATATGCAGAATATATATATATTTGAGAGAGGTAGAGCAAAGCGTTTATTCGCTCAAAGAGCAGCTCGACTGGGGAAGTACCTCCACCTTACAGAATACCGCAGCCAAATAACTTTATGTTGTGTTCCTGCGCGTGAGTAAGGTCGCCAGAGCTCATTGGGGAGGGGGGAAAGGTCGGTAACGCGTCAGCGATGCTTCGTGTGTTGCAAACGTCCATATGGCTACGGTAACCGCTTCCCATCAGGTGGGCCGTATGCTTGTTTACCGATTAAGTTGTATAAAGAAAAAAAAAAAAAATGCGCGTTCAAATCAAACGCATGTTCTACCATACAAACTCTTTGGCAGTATAATATTGAATAGATAATAACTTTGCTGAGCAAAGCCTGAAATATCAAACAATCTACGTACATAACAACACGAACCTACGTAACATGTAGGTCATTGTTTTTTTATTGGAAGCAAATAAGCTTTGTATGAAATAGACATCCCTATCAGCTCTATCAGTTAGATATTTTACGTACATGAATTTAATAATAGAGGATTCCTAAATGAACTGAATATTACAAAGACTCAGGAGATTTATTCTTTCCTGAAATATTCCTGAACTATAAAATGATACCTGAATTTGACAAACGTTGTTTACAAACTGCGTAGGTACCAACCAACCGCGTGTTCGCGATACTCACGCGTCCGACAGTAAGCCACGTGCTATACGAAGTATTGGTCATTGGTTATTATTATATCATTAGGTATACCATTTGCACTTCCGGGTGCAACTGATCGTGCGTTGTGCGAACTGGCGCGGGGGTGGTGCCGTGTGGGATTGTGTTTGTTTGCTTTTCACTTGTTTAATAGATGACAACTTTTCTTACCTGAATACTTCGTCATTTATTAACCGATTTGGAAAATTATTTTTTGTTTTGAATGGTACACTTCCCGTTTGGTCCCATTGTCATCAGATCAGGATTTGATTACTTCTTAGTGTACTTTGAAGTCTGTTTAAGTTTTTTGTAAAACAGTTCAATTATTGTTGGAAGGAAATGCGCGTTGTATGTATTTTACGTATAGCGACTCAAATACATAAATTCAAGAACAGAGGACGCCTGAATGTAACAACATTACAAAGACTCGGAAGATGTATTATTTCCTGAAATATAGCTATATCAATAAAATGATAAATTAGGTAATGAATTTGAATAGGTAGGTAGGTACAGGGATTTAGAAAAAAAAAATTATGATTTCTATAGACATTGAAATCACGTTTCAAATTCATCCCAAAATACTAAAATAATGAGATTGCATTAGGCGTCATAAAACTGAATCGGATCAATATTCGGCGCCCCGTTGAATCTTACAGTTACTATTATGCACATTAAAAGGCTTATTACACTATTCGATATCAAGACAGTCTTACTAAGATTCAGCAAAGTGTAATAAGAGTAAGCAAGGTAAATAAAACTACACTCGCATGTAGAAATGATATCCTAAACTCATTTCCGACGGGGTTGCGGCTAGACTTAAAAAAAAACCTTAGAGGGGTGTGCAGAGCGAATGCAACGCAGTCTAGTCACGGACATCCGGACGACGCGCCCGGCGGCGGCGGGCGGCGCTCCCTGCCCGCCGTCGTGTGCGGCCACACCTGTTGCCGGCACCTGGCTTGACTTTCACACGTGTTTCCCATTACCCGAGGGTGTGTACTACGCTTTATTTGCGTTCTGCAATTATAATGATGACGCTTCGAAATATAAATATCAATAAGCTTAACGTTCGATGATCAGGGCCGTCTTTAACCTTCTGGAGGCCCTGTGCACTTTAGCATAATGGGGGCCCCCTATGACTATGACATAGGATTTTTTTATTAAAATAGGCATAAGGCGGCGTAGTTATGTAACATTCTATGTTTATCGAACTGTTTAATTTCTTTATAATCACTTTCAATGAAAAGGTAATTACGTACATAATTCGGTAAAAACAACCCTTTTAGCTTTCATGTTGTGTGTGAAGAGGTACATTACATAGGTACTCTTCTAGCTTTGAAATAAGCAAAATCGACAATCACTTCTTCAAAGTTTGAGCACAATTTTATCTGTAAAATCTGTTATCAACTGGTAATCGGGCAGGAATTTGGGGGCCTCCATCGATAGCGGGGCCCTGGGCACTTGCCCAGAGTGCCCAGTGGAAGAGAGGGGCCTGTCGATGATATATACCTACGCAGCTCAGTGCATGGTAGTTAGTGATATGATTGCCGTTAAGAAGGTCTTGGATTCAAATCCTATATTGAGCGGTGTAGCAATAGGTATTACAACCCATAGTAGGGAAGTAGGGACACTCACATCTAGTGTTGCCAGGTGTCCCGATTTGCGCGGGACGTCCCGATTTTCAGGGGTCTGGTGACACGTCCCGATTAACCCTTGATCGGGACGCCAAATGTCCCGATTTTTCACTAACCTCATGAGTCTTATTATCATAATCTAATCTAATAATATATATAAAATGCTTTTGTGGGTACGTAAATACGCAGTTTTCTCTATCACCACCAACACCAATCAACTTCCCGTTGGGGTGGTAAATACCCCTTAGTCTCCAGGTGGTAGTAAGGGAGTTTGGTCGCGGTGGGTGGAAGGGGGTGGTTGTGGGTGGCGAAAATGTCAAAACATATATTGCTGTCCTTTTCTAACGCATGAGGACAACTGAAAAGATTTCAAAATTTCTGGAATGGAAGGTTCCAAAATGTGTAAAACGGTTATAATCGATTTGGAGTGTTCTAGAAAGTTCAACAAATATCTGGAATGATCTAGAAAATTCTAGAGTGAATGCAAACTATTATAATCGATATAGCATGTTTTGAAAGTTCTACAAATTTCTGGCTTCATCTAGAAAGTTCCAAAATGTCCAAAACTGTTATTATCGAGTTACAATGTTCGAGAACGTTCTAGAAATTTCCAGAATGATCTGGAAAGTTCCAAAATGAGTGCCATTGATTATGATCGATTTAAAATGTTCGAGAAATTTCTTGAATGATCTAGAAAGATCCAAAATTAGTGAAATGGTTATAATTGATCTGGAATGTTCGAGAAAGTTCTAGAAATTTCTAGAATGAACTAGAAAGTTCCAAAATTAGTAAAAATTTATTATGATCGATTTAAAATGTTCGTGAAAGTTCTAGAAAATTCAAAAATGAGTGCAATTTATAATAAGCGATTTAAAATGGTTGTGGGTGTCGAAAATGTTAAAACATATATTTCTGTCCTTTTCTAACGCATGAGGACTTCCAAAATGTGTAAAACAGTTATAATTGGTCTGGAATGTTCTAGAAAGTTCTAGAAATTTCTAGAATGATCTAGAAAGTTCCTGAATGAGTGAAATTTATTATGATCGATTTAAAATGATCGAGCAAGTTCTAGAAATTTTCCGAATGCTCTAGAAATTTCCAAAATGAGTGAAATTTATTATGATCCATTTAGAATGTTCGAGAAAGTTCTAGAAATTTCTAGAATGATTCGAGAAAGTTCTAAATATTTCTAGAATGATCTAGAAAACTCTAAAATGAGTAGATATACTCTATATACAACACATGTTTAATGGCCGAATAAGTCTCTCAATATCGAAAATAGAAATCTATTATATCCACGGATTATATCTATGTTAAAAAATTTATTCTTATATATTTTTATACCATTAAACATGCGATGTATTTTAACCCGAGCAACGCCGGGTTTCGCTGCTAGTATTTGATAATTTTGACAGGAAAACTGAATATAACTAAGCTGCTACTTACATACAAATATTTTTGCTTTCATATTTTCTCACCAAATTCAGACTTTCACTACTGTCCCGATTTGAAACCCAAAATCCCGATTATTTTATCCTTACGTTCCGAAATTTGACACACGGGACCTGGCAACACTACTCACATCCCACGTGAATTTCGTCTCCCGCAACGTAATAGCGTGACAGTACCTACTTCTGATAGTAAGTGCCTAGTGGGTGTAGTACCCAACTGGCTGGCTAGTCCTCAAGATATCAGTTCTAAAAAATATATCTGAAACCTATTAATAAATTCTGCACCAAAGTCTTCCCGTAACTAGCTCATTCTTAGCGACCTCATTTCAGAGAGGCCTTACAAAGTAAGCAGCGAGTGGCGCTTAATTCAACTCAATTTTCTTCAATAATAAAACGATAAGTGCATTCCAATATGGAGTTTGCAATTAACAAATTACATTGGAATGAAGTTGCTGTTATGCAATAAGTTTACTCGTAAATGCACGCACCACCGCCTGCCAACTATTCTATACCTGTCCTGACGTATTCTTTTTCACGACTGCGACTGCCCAAAAAAGAAGTGTAATGTTTTCAGGGTCCTATGTCTGTGAGTTTCTTCGTTCATGCCTGAACAGATTTGAAAGTATGGTACGCACGGCTACAGATCAAGCTATACATTTCCAATATAAACTGACCTCTCATTGCAGGGAAATCCTATACAATGCGAGATCAGCTTATACTGGAAATGTATAGCTTGATGTGTTGCCGTGTGTACAGACTGAGTCAAACTTATTGGCGACTGTGATATAAAGCGCGGAACGCTGCGCAGTAGCGAAAACTAAGATATGCAGTACATTCGAAATTACATGGAAGGCCTGACTTTATTGAGTACTAGACTCTATTACATTTTATTTGAACATGCATGATCTATCAGTGAATTAACTCGTATGACGTTTACCGATGTCAACTCTGTGGAAGCCTTGCTATCCTCAGATAACTTTATTCGTCGGTCGGGGCTATACCTGATTTTGGACAGTTCATTGCTATATCTTGATTTATTTTCATACCATTATTATCTCCAAGTATCGCATGAAACTCGATTGATGTATTTTCGTTCAAGGCTTTTAAATTATTTAACGTTATGAAATAAATCGGCGAGGCGGTGCCTTTGAGCGGCGCCGGCGCAGGCGCAGGCGTCTGCAATCACCGGGGCGGGCTGCGGTATGATAATGCGACACTCTCTGTATGCAGATTTTGATGATAAACATCTCACTCGTCTCGTATAATATCATAATATTACTTTATAAGCGGCGGGCAAAGGGTTGTACCACTGTCTACATGACTATTATGGATATCGAAATCTATTATGACACGTCTATCTGTAAATGAAAGGTTCGCATTACAATACCAGCAAAATGATAATATACTTGAAATATTTGATGAGCCCCGCATTAAAGCTGCAATCAAGTCAACAACCAAAGCAGATTTATCTCAGACATGAAAGTGTTTATGAAAACTACTCTTGCGTATCAATATTTCATGAGAATATGAGAGGAAATCAGAGCGCTCATGTCTCACACACGTCTGTCTGCAATATAAACACGAGGTAAATGTTTTGGGTGCGCATCCGCTCTCACGGCACAATCCGCGGGCGCCGAGCCACAGTAGAAGTAAGAGGAACAGTATGTACCTATGTTATCTACTACGCCCTCCAGTTGCGCAAACGCACAATATGGCTACCCGCTTCTTATTGCTTCATTAAATTGTAGGTATTTTTTTTAATCATTAAATATGCTGCTCATCACACACTTGCATAGAAATAAGATGAACTTTAATAAGTTCTAGTTCATAATTGCACTATATCTAGCCGTGTATCTAGGCGAAATTTAAAAAAAGTGTGAACCAAATTCAGTCAAAGCCTCCGAAAAACAGCGTTTTTGCACAAATTTTACCTGAACTTTGGCCTTATCTAATGTACCTATAAATTGTAAAAGTAAAGAAAACATTTAGATACCAGGCTTGCAAATGTATTGGAGATTCTAAATAACTAACTTTTTTTCACAAACTTGTAAGTTTTTTTCACAAGAAGTATACTCCTGGAACAAGTTTTATGATATGCGAAATCATGAATGACGACCTAGCGATGCGGCCGCGAGTGATTAGCGGAATTTACCGACTGATAACCGACGGCTCTGATGCTGTCTCTCTTTTTTCGCAGTCAAACATTACGTTGGATGAAACAACAAGCTTTTAGACTATGCTTGCGTTGAAGATGCGCCGGCCACAGAGGGCCGCCTTAATGGAAAATCTTCGTTTTCATAGATTTTTGATAAGTATTGTCTTGCTATAATTGCCAAATCCGTAATGCGTGAGGGCGTTCCGCGACGTCCGTACTTAGCGTATACCATACTTTCGGCCGTTTGTACGAAGACAACATACTGTTCCTTTCACTTCTACTGTGACCACGGGTCGACGCGACTCGACGCGAACGTGAACATTTGAACAATGCAGTGTCAGGATCAAGATCTCATGCGCAATAACCATTGTGATTGTGTGACATTACTTAGCTCTAACTAACTAATAAAAAGAAATATTATGGTGGATTGTGCAAATATAATTAATTTTCTTATTAAGTACTTACTAAGTGAATTTATCTTAACCTTAGAGTTATTAGTCTTTAGGCGTCACTCCCACAGCGAGCGGTCTAGAGTTCAGCGGGCAGAGTTCTGCGTTCCGCGTTTACTGTAAGCTATTTTTTTTTTATACCACAGGTGGCAAACAAGCATACGGCCCGCCTGATGGTAAGCAGTTACTATAGCCTATGGACGCTTGCAACACCAAGGGTATCACTCGCGCGTCGCCGACCCTGAAGAAACCTCTTCACATCATGATTCAAATCATGATTCAGTTTGGTTTTTGATTGGAAAACTAATCTTGTGAGATTACTTCATTACAGGCACAGGGTCGCTGGGCTCCGTTGGATGCAAGCGGCCCAAAACCGTTCCAAGTGGAAGTTAATGGGAGAGGCCTATATTCAGCAGTGGACATCCTTAGGCTGATATGATGAGGCACAGAGTTAATACTAGGTACATACATACAATAATAGGGTAGGTATTTAATACCTAGGTACCTACTAACTATCCTTTAAAGCTTGTAACTGATGGATGTTTTTGCTTTTCTATTCACGTCATTAAAAACTCATCCATAAATATCAGGGTACCCTACCTAACATATCGTGAAATTACTACGATTGCGACTGCGAGGGAATTCCTAAAAATAATATTTATCCTGTGCATACTTTAGTTAATCCACCTAAAATGCTGCATTGCGAGCTTTATACAGCTAACAGGATTCTGTTCCGTTTCATGGGAAATAAAAAACACCGCCGCAGTGTTTCGTCATGGACCTTTTATTTTCTTTTTGTAATATCTTTCTGTAGATTTTTATTGTAAGTTCTCACGTACGCATCTCGGTTGTGAATATTTGTGATGAATAATAGGACTACCATTGAAATAAACATAAAAATAGGGGTAATTCATACTTAGTTTCGGAAAACATCGAGCGGTTACATGGAAACAGAGATAGTACCTTACTATTTTATTTATAGTACCGTCCTGGGGCCCTTCCCGCAAAGAATACTAATAATAATTCTAAATATTACCCCAGTGAAATAATTATAAAAATTGCTAAGTTGCTTTTGATGTCCTATGTCTTGATTTAAATTTAATTTAATTTCTTAAAGTCTAAAATTTGCACGACCGAAAGTTTGAATGTAGTTAAACTTATTTATCTGATAATATCTAAATGCATGCCCATTATAGCAAATAAATATATCATTCATTCATTCATCGATTACAAAAAAATAATTTTTTTAAGACAGTTCCATTTTGTATAATTTATAATAATTGGACACCACGTAACGTCGCGTAGTCACCACTGCCACAGCCGCTGCACCGCTGCGTGACGGCTCGACAGCGCGCTACACTACACCGCACCGCTCGCAAGGAAGGGTAGAGTATTCGCTTATACAGCTTTTAGTCATATAGCACGGCACAGTCGCGCGACGCGCACGTTTGTTTCGCCTTCGACGGATCGCGGTTGCGTTTCGTATTCGCACACGCGGACTTTTTATTTCAGTTTATATTATATTAACATTAGTGAGTGAGAGTTATACGTGACGTTTAATAATATTATAATTAGTGGAACTGCAGTTGTGTTATGTTTGAAGTGCGTTGTTCATAATATTTGGGTAAGTTTTTAATTCGTGTTAATTTTATGACGGTAGTTGCAATTATTCTTATTAGTGCATTTATTTTATTTTATGATTTTGTGTTCTATGTACGTAGGTATGTTTTAATGATGAGTGTAATTTTGCTTGTGTATTTTGTGTGTATATTTTTCTTTTTTTCTTGTTTTTAATTATGTTATTTAATATCTGCGTCGAATGGCGCACAAAAATAAAATGCTTTTCTTTCTTTTCCTTTTTTTTGTATTGCTAATATTGCTATATTATTTTGTACGTATAATGCGTGTTGAATATAATATGAAACAACAATTTATTTATTGATTAACATTTGTCTTCATTTTACCTAGCTAATGCCGTGCTAATTTTACATAATTTTTAAACTTGCACATATGCAAATAGGTAGATATTATTTTATTTTGCTTTCATTTTGACAAGCTATTCGATTAAATTAGTTAATAAAATACCTACCTAATCTACATTTTCAGAAACCGCAAAGTTACTCGTGCGTTCGTGCCTCAAACTTTTAGTTTTCTGAAAGGATAAGGTATAGGTATAAATAAATTCATATTTTTATATGCTGTTTACAATAAAGGTACCTTAGGTGGTAAATTATATACCAACATTACATAACTACTGATTTACTCAGTTTTTTACATTTTAATCCATATCAGAGGCTTTTTTACTTATTTTTTACACACCTACTGAAAAATTGTGCTAAAATGTTATCTACGGGTGTCCTTCTATTTTAAACTTTTATGTATTTTTAAGGTTACAGTTATCTGTGCCATTTCGTTATGTAAATAATATTCAGTAAACTGTGTAAATAACACGCAGTAAGAAGGTTCATTGTAACAGTTAGCAACTGATAACATTATGCGGTAATCTTTGTTTAGCTTGCACCTCTTTGTGACAGCCAGGTAATCGTGGGCACGTCGATCACCTTCTGGAACTGAACCGTTCTTTCATTAGGTAAGTAGGTACCTGACCATGCGGCATATTTTTAAACAATAACAGGAAATCCTTAATGAGGTGTTCGAGTGGTTCTCATATTACATTTGGGTTTTGCAGAATAAGTTTTGGCAATTTCCTAGTCTTTTTATTTTCTACTTATCATATATTTTATCAGCACTTCCTTATTAAATTCATTATAGTATTTTTTACTGTAACTAATTTAACACCATTGTTATTTTTGTCGTTATTGAGAACTGATGATCACACTAAAAAGATCTGTTGCTGTTATTAGCTTTTACATTTTATAATTATGTATATGAAACTTAATATGCGTCGCAAATAAACTTTCATAACCATTACGAATAAATAAACGTGTTTAAAATTACAATAATTCTTCTTTTTTTACGGTTCAAACGTCTGTCACTGTTCAAATGATACGAGATATGCCCCAATTTCTTTGTAGACCATTCAAATTGCATCTATCTATTTGTTTTGAGAGGCAAGCAACGGGCACAGATTAGATAAAATTTAATTATAGCTCAAAGTTGAAGAATTGTTCGTAGTATCTTATTTATAATGGCGGGGAATAAATATGTGCATAACAATACAATTAAAATATTGAGACAATTTTTCAAAATTCATTCCTTTTGTTGTGTGTGCTAGCTTAAATAAACATAACTTTTATCCTACTAATATAATAAATGCGAAAGTGAGTTCGTTTATTTGTTTGTTATCTCTTGAGTCTTGACGCCTCAACCACATGAGTAATAAAAGTCTGTGCCTCAACACCACAACCTATCGTGGTAGCACGAAAGTAGGTAATAGCCTGCAATATCATATAGGATAGGTACGTTTTATCCCAAAAAAACATTGGATCCCAAGGGAATGCGCATGAAACCGCGGGATGAAAACTATACAAAAGGAAGAACAATAAAAAAGAAAGTGAAACTAATGTAAACTAGGTAACTACTTAATAAATTTTAATTTGTATTACATTCCTCAAGAAATGTGTTATTATTATGTTCTATAAAAGCTAACAAAGCGGCAATCTTATAGCTAATATTAATGAAAGGGGAATAGTAGTTGCATATGCATATTGATTGATGGATCGTAGGTAGCTTAGAAATGTGTTTGTGAAGTGATTGACACGAGATGTGACTCACACAATATTATTTAAGTTATCAATGCTTGTATAGATACCTAATTGTTATTATTAAATGTGACGAAACAATAAAGCGTTACAATATGATCTTAAAATATATAATTATTACAAATTAGATTCCTAATTATTGTCAAGGTGTTCATTTTAATTACATAATTATTTGAGCTCTGTCCGTGTAATAATTACGATTACCATTAAGTAATTATAATTACATTATTACGACTGTATTTCACCTTGGAGTGTAATAAGGGCTTCCATTACACAGCCACGTTCAAAAATATGTCTTATCTAACTAAAAGTTTTACAAAATAATACTAGAGAATTTAAAACAAAAAATTGTGACAAAAGTCATAGTATATTCAAATAATAATATGAACGTTATTTTGATACTAAAACGATGGATGCATGCTTTTTAAGGTTCCGTACCCGGGGTGCCAAACGGGACCCTATTATTAAAACTCCGCTGTCCGTCCGTCCGTCCATCTGTCCGTCCATCTGTCTGACAGTGGGCTGTATCTCATGAACGGTAATAGGTAGACAGCTGAAATTCAGAGAATGTGTATTTCTATTGCCACTATAACAACAAATGCACAACAAGAAACGTCTTTTTTTGGCGTTTTTTTTTTCATAGCAAAGTTGAGTTAGTTAATATTGTACGCAGCCCTCTGTGTGCGAGTCCGAATCGCAATTGGCCGGTTTTGTTTTTTAAGTTTTTATCAACACAGTAAATGGATGTGGGTTTCATAGTTGTATGTATTACTGCACTATAGGTACAATACAATCCTCTGTGCTATAGGTACCCATATTTTCTTTCTTAGTGCCTTTAATAATTTCATCTGCCCACCTACTTTGACTACCATTTAATCAGATACGATTAAAATAACAATATGAGTGGGATTCCTCTACTTTGAACCAGCCTTCTCTTGATTACCAATTACCGACAGAGTGCAATGGAGTAACATCTCTGTCTAACGTAGTCCCTGTAGTGAAGTAGTAGCACCACCAATCGCGATCTGCTTTCGCTAACTTGTCTCTCTGCACGTTGAATATTAAATGTGATTATTTAACACGGGAATGTCTAGTTATCTTCTCATAAGCTGCATTAATTTACGCGTGAGTGAAATATTTCCCGCATAATGTATCACGGAGAGCATTCCCGAGGACAGCAGGCACGCGCTAATGAACGAAGCTGTCCGTTATTCACGAAATTTTCCATTAGTGGCATTTCGCCGATGAAACGGACAAAATTGTCGCACGCGCAGGCCGCGCAGCTTATCTGACGTCTTCTAATTGTTTTTCCAATTTATCTGCTTTTGTAGAAAATTGAGAATGTATTTTAGTCGTATTTCATGAAAATGTTGTTATGTACATTTTCTTTTGCTGTATTTAAATACAAATGATTGAATGATTTGTTGTTTTGTGTAATAAGGCAACAGGTAGCCGGAGTTATTTTAATTAAGGTGTCGGCAGCCGATGCTAGTCGACCTCGCTTGTTTTTGTAGCCCCATTCGTCATTATTCGTTCCCTATTACGCTGGACATGCGGATATGGCTCTTCATAGTTTCTGCAAGCCTGGTACTATGATGCACAAAAAAGTCATTGTTATAAAACGATTGTCGTTGTTTAATTTAAAAATAGCCAGACTATGTTTTTTTGTCAGCGATAGAGAGCTTTAATAATTCTTCATATCTTTTTTTAACTGCTAGTAAGAACCGCACAACTTGCTCAGTAAACTGTACTAAGAATCAACAGAATGCAACCTATTTATAATGTACAATTTATTGGCTCTTAGCAAAATGTTAAATTGGCTAACATATCGTTTATGTATAACGATAGGTTGATTGATATCGATGTCGGATCGAGGGCCGCGCGCTTTGAGCTCAATCGTGATTAAATGTGGACTTGTTTTTGCCTTCAACTTAATTATTACGTCGAAGTGGTCGAATCACTTATCTTTTTATGCACAGCACTTGGAAGTAACTATTGTTCAATTATCTGTAGCTATTTATTTAAATAGCAAGCAATAAACATGAGCTTATCGACGAAATCAAAAGGATCTTTGCTTTGCAAAAGTAAAGGCTTGTCTTAGACCGTTCATTGACCTGCGTGCCTAATAATGTAAGTAAATATCTATCATATTCCATTATCATCTTCATCCGAACGTTGGCCACGATCCTCTACTGTCAGACAATCGTTTCTTGTTGTATAGTAGACGGCAGAATGAATTAAAGCCATTCATTATATTTTTTGCCATTTTTTTTCGTAGCATGTTTGTGTTCATTGCTACTTCTATCATGTTTATTTCTAAAGGAAATTAGCTAGCCTTAGATTTTCATTTGTATCATTTCTAACCGTCAAGCCAAGTCGCATTATGTTACCTCAAAATGGCACCATCTCTGCTCATATTGAAACACCCTTTTCAATTGGAGTGTGAGAAGAAATTTGGGAAAATGACAATTTACTCTCTACTCTGAAATCGCGAAATAAACTTCAAACTTTACATATTTTAGCCCTTTTTCAAAAGTAGTTGTATAACGGACAGTGTTCTGAAGAATTGTTTAAGATGCTGCCCACGGCTACATTCTACCATCGCAACTCTCGCCATCGACAGGAAGTCCATCCCCACATATTGGAACCAAAATTGTTTCGAACTGTGCGGTCTCAAAGGAGCTTCCTTCCGCGGACGCTCAGATTGTGGAATGAGCTCCCTGCCGTGGTTTTCCCAATGGAGTACAGCATGAGGTTCTTCAAAAAGGGTGTGAAGAGATTTCTGCAGGGTCGGCAACGCGCGAGTAACACCCCTGGTGATGCAAGCGTCCATAGGCTGCGGTAACCGCTTACCATCAGGCGGGCCGTATGCTTGTTTGCTAACTAAGCAGTATAAAAAAAAAAAAAAAAAAAAAAGTAACAATATTTTTATTTATTTCTTCTTTCACCCTATAACTAAATCCCTTGTTCAATCAGAGTTACCTGTACTTGTCTAGTACGTGCTAGGAGCTAGTGTGTGTATGTATCGTGGCTCATGTCATGGCTCGACGATGATCAGGCAAACAAGCGAGCTGCCCACGCGTTGCGCCGCCCCCGCGGACCCACCGCCGACGGTGCGTCGCTGCGCATCAATGGACTAGTTTTTGTCACAACCACTACTCAACTCAACAACATGTGATATCATCCCACCATATTTTGTAAGCACCTGTTTGTTTATGCAGAATAGTAAACATTTACTGCGACGTTGAGAATTGTCATTTATAATAAACGTCAATTTTGTAATTGGCTCATTACTTGATGATATGAGGCTATGAGAAATTTCGTTGCTTCGCACAAAATAGGGATGCATTGAGAACCCCCCTTTGTTTGAATTTTCTCCTTATCAGTGGATGCCTCAATACGTATAATAATCCATCGACATTAGAGACTTCAAGGGTTGTGAGACGAAGTGAAATCATAGAACGGTGGTTGGGTACCACCATCAACTTGAACGTAGACCCACAAAGAACTTGAGGTTCTCTGTGGGTTCCGACAGCTGCCTCAAGTCGTAGTTCCTTTCTTCTTCGGCCACATGATCACTTACAAACAGGCCAATGGATATCAGAAAAGTCTTCCCTTATTCCTGGATCAAGATCTGGCCAAGTTAGTCCCATTCTAATTTAAATAGGAAATTTTATTTAAAAAAATCATGAGAGGCAGATCTGAATCCTCCTATTACAATCATTATTATTATATTGATACCTATACCAAGTGACGAGACAGGTAGCTGTAATTCCGTAGGCTCCAGACGTGACCCGCGTGACGATGCCGTCACATCCGGAGTATGTCTGTGTCGCACACGAGGTTTCACCAGGATGATCCACGTTAGATCACATATGGCACTTACGACACGTGCTTGTTGTGCCATTGAATGTGCCGGTCGATGCGTGGGAAATACAAATGTATGTCATTATGACCGCACATGACAATCATTTGATGACCAAATAATTAGAGTCGCTGTTATTATTTCGAGGCCCTTATTTAGTTTGTTTTGCCATTACATGAACATTTTGCGGGCGGAATGTTTCTCATTAAGCATTCAATTCTGTCCGCTCTGTGTTTTTCTCATATTGCTTATTTTCCTCCCTGAGATTTTTTGTTTTAGGCTTAGAGAATTCAAATTTAACATTTTCGAGAAATATATTTTCTGTCCCCACATTTTCTTTTCGTTCAATGTCGAGTTGAATATGAGGCTTTGTTTTAGGACTTGAAATGCGGTTTTCCCACTCCTTAAGCATAGCCAGAAAATCGTCCCTCAGTGACGGTTTATTTACTTATAAGAAGCTGTTTTTAGCGGTAGACATTATCGGATTGGCCGAGGCGTCGCATCGCACGCGCCGCGCGCGCCGGCGTCGTCGTCGCTGTGAGCCGCAACGGAAATCGTATAAAACTGTGGTTCCTGCATTCTAATAACATCCTCTAAGTTTGGTTCTCGCTCACTCACGACACACGCATTAAATTATAAGTGGTTTTAACTATGTTTATTTATCACTTCTAATGGTTAGAATTTCTTTACTATTATTTCTTGATTAATAGGTTGGTTTGGAAATTGTTGAAACGTTTTGTGGTAACTGTTTGGCATTTCAGTCGGCATGTCTTTGTTTATTTTAAGGAGTATCATATTGAATACTTAACGTCGATTCCATTAGAGTTCAATTCCTGGATACATTTAATAGTTTATGAAACACTTCAGCTTCTAGTCTCAATTCTTCATGATATTATTGTCGAAATTCTGAGAAAGTGCGCGTTGGTTCATCAACCGAATACTGTCCCATATGTGTTTTAGCAACATTTAGGTCAAAGCGTTCCTCTGACTGTCTCTCATAACCATGCAACCAAGGTACAGAGTCATTTTCTTAGCCTTAGTTCGCCTGGTCACATGATGTGCAATCTAAATTAGTACCTACATAGATGTAATTAAGATTTATCTCCCTTGCATTGTGTGGCCTCAATTTAAGTGTCAGTTGTAATTGGTGTTGTTTTATTTATGATTCTTGGTCATTAGATGAACTGATACGATCACAAGTATCTATAACTCATCTGGTTCAATTGATTAAATAATCAACGTAAGTAATTTGACAGGCTTCTTATCATTATGTTACATATTAAATTGAGTAATACAAAAAATCCGTGGGCGAGTATACTCGACCACTAATGCTGTTGCTTGTCAGCGAGTGACTTGTCGCGGTGTGGGAGGAAAGTGGAGTGTCTTCGTGACCCGCGGGTTATCTTTCATCGAACTGGCTCGGATTAGGTAATGTTATTTTAAAATGGAACATTGTGTTCTAAAGTTAAAAATGTTGTAATATTTGTAGCAGGATATGTCACAATCAAATATTAAAGAAAATTGTATCGTCCTATGCATTCTCTCTGTCAAATTCAATAAAATATAATCGACTCGGATGGACGAAGTAATATTCTTTTATTGTCTACCCATATTTGTGTCTATTTCGATGAGACATTCCGTTTATAGCCGAACGTTTTTTATTTTTCTTCAACACCGCACGGCACCGTCCGCGCCGCACCGCGCTCGTGAAAATGTTTACTGCACATTAGTGCTGTGCTACAAAACATGTCATAGTTACTATGGAGGCCAGTTTTTACATGGTCAGCTAATAGTCACTGTCCTAAACTATCACTGTCCTAAACTACCAAAATTATTGCCTATGAGCCTATGGCCTATGAGAACCAGCCTTTAAAGTAGGAAGGCAAGTGTAGTAGCAGTCTTCGAATCTCGCTTCATTCAAAATTTCTACCTTTGGGTTAATTCAGAACTGAAGGAAATGATATAGCAATAAGTTGATATAAATATTAATCGATAGAATAGACTAATGTCACGCGAGTCGCAACACTAGTGCCCATCAAAAGCGTCGCTCCAGGGATCTTGTTAATATAATTATTTGTGAGAATATATCGCTCGATGCACTGTCCTTTACCACATTAAAAGAAGGCATTCCAGTGCCATCCAATGTCTATTCCAGAACTCAATAAATTGAGTTACGATACGATGCTAGTAAAATGGTGATAAGAAGACTTGTAGTAATTGGTTTTGTATCCCTCCCTGCTGTAGGTACCTGTGGTGCCAAACAAGCTCAATTTATTATAAAAAAACACTAGGACTAAAGCGACAGGTTGATTCAATTATAGTTCGTCAAAATGTTCGAAAACTCCAGCCTTGCTGCCTCCCTATTAACCAAATGACACACTGCCAGTAATCTAAATTCGATATAGCTGATTCTGTAGCAAATTGTACTAGGTATAATATTGTTATTTTCTAACTAACTAATCAACTGTTGTTTTCTAATTTATTTTAAGAAAGAAATGTATTATTGAGAATAAATCATTAGGAAATTAATTTGATCATTTGTCACAATTTAAAATAAGCACAACTTCATTATTATTATTTTATAATTTGCTATATCAGTTAAAATGTTATTATTTGCCAATATAACTTGCATGTTTCAGGTTTCAAAACGGTCTTGTGGTTCCATCATTGGGACATCGTTTTATTTAATGTTAGGTGAAGTTTGATTCCAATCAACATAATTTTTTATAGCCTCTTAGCCATCCACAGTTGGATAATCGATAACGATATCTAGTGTTGTAACTCGGTATCGACAGATCGCTTTCGCATTGTGCTCATGGGCCATGCCATTATAGTGAAGCACCCATTTATCGCCGGTCGCACAGAGGCTGATGCGCCCATTTACTTTTAGTTTTTTGCTGATTTGTATCACTTCAATGTTCGATTGTGTAATTTATGCAATAGGTGTTTATAAAGTTCATTGAATTGTTTTTATGGCGGTCGAAGATTTCGTCTCCAATCTTTAAGTTGTTGCTTGGTAAATTTTGTTCATTTTATAAAGGGTACATAGCATTATAGCTGAAGTCTTCCAGGCTTCGGGTATCACTATTTAATATTCAGTGACATTGCGGTAAATATACAGTGGTAACGGCTTACCGAAACAATATTCAAGGATATCATCACCACTAAATGAAGTCGCTTTCCGTGTCTGTCTGTCTGTCTGTTTATCCGCTAACTTCTTCTACACCACGCAACGGATTTTGATGCAGTTTTCACTATTAGGGTAGAGGCACCAATAAATGAACGTTTAAGCGTTTTTTCCATCTTTAAATAGCTATAACTCGGTCATTTCATGACATAGGCGCTTGCTGTTTTTTTTCAATAATACCTTAAATCCTTATTAATTGAAGGATTAAAGTAATTATAACCTACATCTTCAAATATTTTTATAAAAATTTAAAATGTAAGGAAATTTAGGTTTTACCCCTATAGTTGAACACTGAGCCCTAATTATGAACGTTTTGTACCCAAAAGTTGAACTAACATTTGAATAGGAGTAGGTTCCATAGTAGTTCGTTCATTTAATGGATTAATGAACCATAAAATGAACGAATAATATTCTAAGTGAATATTGTTCGTTCAGCTTGAGGCAAATATACCCAAAGGTTGAACGAATAAAATGTGAACCGTTCAAATTTCAACCACTGATCTTAATGGTGATTCTATAGGAAAGTTAGGTTTAAAATAATCAAAAATTCTAAAATAATTTGTTCAACTTTTGGTAAGTAAGTCATAAATTTAATAAAATTCATTTGAGTATTTTTGTTTTGGTGTTTAATCGTTAACTTATAGGTTTTAATGGGTATAAAAATTAGACCTTTTTCCATTAGTTGAACGCCGTTCATCTATTGGATCAAGTGAACAAAATTTAATCCATTACTTGAACAGTAAATTTCTCTAAAAAACGGTAAATAATGTAATAATATATATTAAGTTATTGAAAGCTGAATATATCAAGATTTTATTCCAACCAAAACTGCTCTAATATGACATTAATTCTTTCTATACGCTGACAATGTTCTTAAATTTGGAGGGACTTACCGTTATAAGGTTTCCATATAAAACCGATTTTTGGCGGGTAACCTAACACATAAAAATTCACCGCAAGCGCGTCTGGGCTGTAATTGTCAATGTTGTTAAGGAATATGGAAGAAAAAATATTGCCTTATGGGGAAAAAAATATTGCAAACATGTAAATTTAGGGATTATATAATATTTTTTTAATTTTCGGTCGATCGTTCATCTATTGGGGGTCGGTCATCTTTTGGTGCCACTACCCTAGTTAGATTTTTCAAGCAATGAATGAATGAAGGAATTGCATGTTATATCAGAACATATAACAAAAGACAATGTTTCGTAAACACATATAATTTTTTGCGCTTTGTATGCTAACGCTGACTAAACTATACGGGGTGGATACGACAATAAATGAAACCACGTAAAATACTCATAAATACGATCAACTTTTACCATGGGACCAACTTCGAAACCCCGTATACACGTGTTTTTTTTAGTCTAAAACCTCAACAAGTATCATCACCAGGCGGGAGGGGGGTTAAGAAATTGCTAAAATACATCACGTGATTATTGCACGACTCCGTTACACGCGGTAGATATATCATAAATCATTCATAGACCTAGGATTTTTTCGGTACGCTAACATAATCTATAGTCAACAAAAACAATTCATGCGCTAAATAAAGAGTCCAACCATTATAAATAAATAAATATATCCTGGGACATTCCTCACACACGGTCATCTGACCCCAAACTAAGCAGAGCTTGTACTATGGAAACCAGATAACTGATATAATACATATACTACTTTTTGTTTGTAAATAAATACTTAATATACATAATTACACCCAGGACTCAGGACATACAGACATGTTCATGCACACAAATGCATGTCCTGTGTGGGAATCGAACCCACGACCTGCGGCGCGTAAGGTGAACCTTAAACAACTGCGCCAACTGGCCCGTCAATGCATCAGCATTCGTCATTGCACGATCATTGATCACTCATTATATAGTTATAGGTCTTTCATTAGCTAACATTAAACTCGTCAGCTTAAGATTAAATACTGATTGATTCCCAATATGGCGGCTCGTCGTGAGTTGTGAAAATAACTGTGTACAATACAAACAGACACGATAATCAGCGAACAAACCCCGAACATCAATCAAGTGGCAATAACTGCTCTGGTAACGAAATGTCTTCTTCGGCTGCCCACGCGCCGCGCTGCGCGTGTTAGATATTTAGTTAAATCTGATAGTTAAATGCCTACTTAATAAATTCATTATTTGCAGTGGCAACACTACTGAACTAAATGTTACTTCCGGATGATTATTAATTGATATTAAACTTGATGTTATTTATAAATTATAATTCTGATAACAATTGGATTAAAGTAATTGCAGAGTCATCAAGTGACTCCTAGGATAATTAATTGTTGATAAACATTTTTACTGTAAAGTAACGAGATGTGAATTGACTCCTGATATTAATATTTCTATTGAATATTTAATTGTTTTGACGAATCATAATTATGATCATACCTATATTCGATAATAGTTATTTCAATAATTAACAACTAGTACTATCATTTTTATTGATAATGGTTTACTAAAGTTATTATTAAGAGTAGTGACATTTGTTGATAAAATGTATTCACGTTGAGGTAATGCCATGTGTTTGGTTGAGACTTTTAGTTGTTGAATAAAGTATTATAAAATGGGCGGGTAGGTCTGGGCTTGTCCAGTCGTCGTTTGTATTTGGAAGTGATTACTTATAGTGGTAATAATGTTAGTTAATGGTGATAATGTGAAATTACTGTCCGACGTCCGTCGATATAAAGATAAGTATATTTGATATTCTCAACTGTAAAGATTGATCATTTTATAATATTGTGTGTTTTGTGTATTTGTTGTATACAGAGAATAATTCTGAATGTGTAGTGGCCGTACATAAGACCTTAATATTGAGTTTCTTACCGGTATCTTCTCAATATGGTCGGCCATCCGAACCGGTGGTAGCTTTGAGAGTAAATTCATGATTTTGGCCATTGATATGATATTTGAATAAATACATTCTAAAGTCTGGCCTAAATGATTATTTATTATCCTGACCTAAACCCATTAGTAGACTGGTATAGTTAGGTATACCTGATTTGGAAATATGCTATATAATTAATTTAGTATTATCATCCTAACGTTTGAATTACGTAATCTGATTCTTATTGTCTATTATCTGAACTAATTAATTTGTTGATAATTATATTAGAAATATAAAGGAGTAAAATCAATGTTAAATATTGAAGTTCAGATCAGAAATCTAAAGGTGAATAAATGAAATACATTGAAGCGTGGTCTTGTGATTTATTTATTAATACCTACCCTACATTGCAACTTCAACCTGTTTCTACATTCAGTAATGTAGAACTTCTAAGTAAATAGTAATTACATAACTATAAACAGTTTAGACAACTTAACAGCTGTTGATAAATTTCTCGATGACTTTATTTATTTATGATTGATAGTAAATTGGTAGATATCTACTCTTTCCCAATGATGTTGAACCGCTTAACCTGACACGCGCACGCCCACCAGCGGACCTTCTATTGTCTCCAATTACAATGAAAAATACACTCCTCTATCATTGTAAATTGTAACCCATTTTACAAACTAGATAAATGATAAGTACAGTTTCTGTTTAACAAGTTATTTGGTCAAAAGATCAGACCAAGAGAGAAGATGTAAGATGATTTGTGACTTAGGAGGGACTTATGAAGGTCAAAGGCACTAATGTTACCACTGGTTTGGAAGTTTCAAAGTTCATTTTGACACTAACCCGACTGCCCCCGAAGCAAATGTTTTTGATTAATGAACTAAATACATCTAGGGGTAAAGTTTCATAATCTATATTACAGATACACGTTACAACTGTTATGGTGTTGGTACAAAAGTAAAAGTTACAAGTCCATAAATTGACGACGATTAGCGCCGGCCGCGGCCGCCACGTGCGACTTTCTTTTACGCACCTTACGGGCACTCTACCACAGAGGATTGTATACTCTACGCTGAAATGATGGATACCTATAGAAATAAGGTCATTGACCTTTTATCAGTAGTAGAAAATATATAACAAGAGGTCTTTTGTATAAGTTCTTCCCGTGATTTTACGTACGTTCTCGAATATTATGTACAATGGGATACAATGGGACAGGGGATGGTACAATGGGATAAAAGTCCTATGTTAAAAAATCCACAGCGGGATTGAGAAAAACACATACACATGTATTTACTATATTATAGGGTTTCTAAATCCACGAAAGTAAATATAAGCTACAGATGATTAAAGAGAACAGCAGTGTTTACAGTAACAATGCAACTTCACTAACTATCCAAGTTGTAGACAAAGGGAAATTGGTAAAGTTTTAGCCTGTGTTGTTCACGTCAAGTTAGCATTAGAATTTCCTAATACATATCGGATCGATGGGCCAGTTAGCGTGGTTTATTTGAAGACTCTTACGTTAGATCACGCTGTAGGTCGTGGTTCAGGATATATTTTTGTGTGCATAAACATGTCTGTATGTCCTGAGTCTGTATGTAACCTAAGTATAGCAAGGTGGATGACACCTCCATTGAAAAGGGAAAAATCTTCCGCCGGGGTGCGTCATCGTGCCTGAGGACCGCGGTCCAACTGTACTAGCGGACAGAAGACTTCGTAAGCGCGATGCAGGATATTGGAGCGCCGTGCCATCTATATATCGGCGTGAAAACTTCATTATGTAGTGGTTCGCTACAATAGATAAAAAATAGTACTTACAGATAGCTGATATACAACATAGGTATATCAGTTATCTGGTTTCCATAGCAAAAGTTCTGCTTAGTTTGAGATCTGATAGCACTGTGTGAGGAATTTCCCAGTTTATATTTATAATAGCTGTCCCCCCCGGTTTCACCCGCGTTACCGGGATAAAAAGTAGCCTATAATACTTGGGGATAATGTAGCTTCCTATTGGTGAATCAATTTTTCGAATCCGACTGGTAGTTCCAGAGATTATCTTGTTTAAACAAAACGCTCTTCCGCTTTATTATTGTGATATCATCGCAACTCTCGCCATCGACGGGGAGGATGTGGATGGACCACACACATTGAAACCAGAATTGTTTCGAACTGTGCGGGCTAAAAGGAGTTTTCTTCCGCGGACGCTCGGACTGTGGAATGAGCTTCCCGCCGTGGTTTTCCTAATGGAGTACAGCATGGGGTTCTTCAAAAAGGGTGTGAAGCGATTTCTTCAGGGTCGACAACGTGCGAGTGATACCCCTGGTGTTGCAAGCGTCCATAGGCTACGGTAACTGCTTACCATCAGGCGGGCCGTATGCTTGTTTGCCACCTTAGTGGTATAAAAAAAATGTATTATTATAGTGTAGATTATAGTATGTAACAAAGCAACTCATACTTGTCATCAGCTCGCATAAGTAGATCATCTCCATAAACCTACAGCGAGTACACTTGAGGCGAGTACACTTTCCCCGCGCGATTCGGTAGCGAGTGAGTGAATGAGCTCGTTTACTTGAATCGACTAATTAATTAAGCTTTCTCGCACATTATGCAACTCAGTATGAGTGTTGATATCACGGGACATTAATTTTGGCATTATTTTTAGGTTTTAACTATGTTTAGCATCGGTGAATTTTCTTTACCTATTTCGACCACAATATTACAATGGTTTGTATGTATGTGATGATGTGTGGCAGAAGGTAATCATGGCAGTAGCTTGAACACATCGCGCGTTAGGTTCTTGACATGACGTTGTATGTAGCGTAGCCAGCCAGCCAGCTTAGCACTACAAAGTGTCATTCTATACCACTGTTATGCCCTTCATTAATAAGTATATTATTAAATATATTAATAAAAATTTATTTATCACATTAAATTAAAAATTTCACCCCTTTCACCCCATCATAAATCTTTATTTATCAAAAATACATGGTCTTAAAAACTTATGAGGGCTGGCTCCTAAACTAGGAAAGTCCTGTATTTTAGGAGCCAGCCTAGATTCTTCCCATCAATGATACAAAGCTCACTTCTCATTGCTCAAGCTTGTTACTTGTGGAGCATTCGAATCGAACTTCGCAACTGAACTTTCATTAGAAAATCATGTCTAAAATACGGATAATTAACTCAAAGGAGGTCGCTTTATAAGCTTTACATAAGTCAGTTATATTAGTCACAATATTCGAATGAATATTTTTCTGTATATGCAATATTTAACAATTTACTACATTAATTAATTTGATTGTTAATTAGTAGTTTGATTTGATTTGTTATTACGAAACAGTCTAATGTAATGATACTTTCATCACTAATTGATATCGTTACCAGTTTTAGGTGCTTGTACGCAGATATACGGACACTGGCTTTCATAGTGCTCACTTAGTTTTGACTTTTCGAATAAGTAAGGCTTGTCGTGTAAATTGTGTACATAACTGCTAACTTTTCGCTTGTCAATTCAAATTGATCCAATTTTTACAAGCTTTTATTTAGTTACACCTGTCCCGTTGTCTGTAAAGGAATTTTGCAAGCTAAATTTGACCCACATTCCGGTTTCCGATTGAGCTGAAATGCACGAATATGCAAATCGTGTGACAATGTAATATTATTATGACGTGGAGCTGATCTGATGATGGAACTGGAAGGTGGCCATAGGAACTCCGTAATAAAACCACATAACCCCATCGAGTTTGGACTCGTTTGATTCGTCTTGATGAGTACTTTGTCGCAAGTACAGCCAACAAAAAGAACAGTCACTCAAAAAAAAGCTTGTATTAAAAATTTCATTTTTAACAAAGAACTTGTCGTAGGTATAGTATAGAATCCTCATAAGTATTTTGCAAGAGTTGACTGACTATCACGTGGACGACTTATTACATTTTATAATCCAAACAATAGGGACTATATTACGAGGAAGGTTCGAGAGATAAAGAGTTCCTTTCTCACCACTTTTACAATAATCGTCAAGGAGCGTGGTCGAACACTCGCGCGTACAAAAAGGAGTTGCGTGCTCGGACGGCGCCGGACCGGTCGGGGCGGATATGCGCGCCCGCACCCGCCGAGCACCGCTATGCGCGTACAGATTCCGCATCTAACTGGAATAGGACATTTACTGGCTTTAAAAATATCTTTCCGGTTTTTTTATACTAGAGAGTTTGCAGTTTCTGGCTTCCGCAAAAATACTAGATCGTCACAGATGCTATCTCTTTTTATTTGAGCGATAACGATAGTACTTGTTTTTTTAAATTACTATAACATTACATTACAACATCAACCTGGTTGAAAAGTAGGATTTCCTCGTTTGCTTTATCGTGTCCCATATCTAATCTGGTTTTGACTCAATTGCCAGCAAATTAAGAACAAGTGAGTCAACAACGATGTCCTTTGTCGCTCATTAAATTATATCCCTCGTGGTTGATTAGAAAGTACAGAGGTTAAAGATAAGGAATGACACAATGAACCGACTCTAGTCTAGCATTTCAATATTTTTTTAATACTTATTTATTGAGAAATAAACGCGCAACATGAAGAGTAATTGAAGTGAAATGTAAGAAATAATTCAGTGTCCTATGTTTATTAAGTATATTGCTCATACATGTCTATACATGTTTAGAAATGTATAAGCAATGAGTCCATCGAACATAAAGGTAACTAGTCAGGTCGCGGTTAGCAGCTTTAGACCGGCCGCATACTATAAGAAATTTTCTGTCAGAAATTTTCGGACGCCCGCTTGCTCATACATTTTTGGACGTCAGACACGTCATAATTTTCGGATATACTTACGGATACATATTGTTCTAGACCCCGCATACTACGGGGTCTAGAACAAAATGTATGAGGAAAGTGCCTTCCAGCGGGTGTCAGAAATTTTCTGACTTAAAATTTCTTATAGTATGCGGCCGGCCTTAGACGATCTTCGGCATCATTCGGCATTTTTCTTATCATTTCATTCATCACTATGATTCGCGAATGATCGCTAACTGATTATTTATGGCATCTCTACCTTACCCTCCGCGCTAGATGTCTATCACCTGTCAAAAGTTCAAATAAACACTTTGTAAGCGGCGAAGTGAGTAGCGGTGCTCCTTCCAGTAAGTGCTTCAATACGGGCATTATGGGAAGGCGAGAGTACATACGCACAGTACAGATGGACAGAGTTACAAATATTGATATTTTTGTCTCAACTCCGGGACCGGTGAGTGTGTCCCGTCCCGTCCCGCGGCGCGGTAACGCACTTCCTCCTCGTTCCAAACGGACCGTGAATACATGCTCTTCACAAATAGAAAATAACATCTATTTCATTTTTGTCAGTCAACAGCAACACTGAGAACACAAATAAACTGAGATTATCTGTTATTTATCGCGATTCTAACTTATTTAATTAATTAATCCTCGTCTACCTATATCTAGACGGTGTTTATTAAATACCTAAGTATCTGATAGGTATTGCTATGCATTCTCATATCACATTGGCTTATCGGAAGAGGTTAACAAAGATTACTTCTATTATACGTTCCTATAATTTTGATTTTTTAGAACAAGAAATTATTTGAATGTGTAATTTTCAACACAGACGAAATCGCGGGTTCTCTCTAGTTTAGTACATTTTAATCTATCGTCATCCATCACGTCACTTTAAATCAAGCTTTAGCCGCTTCAAATAGCCAAAGTTATTAAGTGGTTGATGAAAGAATGGGAAGTGGGGAATATCGAGGGGCTTTATTGACAGGCATGCCCGCATCCTCCCGCCAATTATAATGTTACCAGAGATCACTTCATTAGAGTTTATGATGTCCTAGTAGTTTATGAAGTGCGACGGTGTATTATGTTTACTTCCTGCGCTTGGTATACGGGACTCCCCGCATGTTGGTTGCCAAATTGTAAATGTTGATTGAATTTCAATACGAAGAGAATAAATAATTTATCAGCATTTTTATGGTGAATCATAAAATAACTTAATTGATTTCAGAATTCACTTTATACTTACTGTTTGGAAACTTTGAGATGTCAATTTTTAATTGTTCATGTAGCTTTGAGACGGTGATATAGTTCAACGCTCTCGCAAATAAACCTGTCGCTAAATAACTTGAAACAATAAAAACATCAAAATTCCTTGCTTAATTAAGGCTCAATTAAATATCAGAACAACATAACATCAACGCCGACATGATTTTCAACAACAAAATCAAAAGCGCCAGACACTATTATGTAAATCTAGCTAGCTATAAATTCCACTTCGCTTTACCGAGAACCCCTCAAGTCCCTGAAGTATCACTCAGTAAGCGGAACAGAAGCGGGGACGATGTCTCCGCCAGCTATTAAAGGAATAACATTTTGTCGACGAGATGAAAGAGTGCCCTGACGCGTCATAAACATTCAATCTTGTGTGGCTTTACAAATTGGCCGTTTTATTTTATTGCATACATATCCTAAATGGCTTTTCTAAAATTCAAATATGTAGATGAATTCCATAATTAATTGTACGTGACAATGAACTGTGGTCACAGACAGAAGTTGCATTAATCAAATTAAGAATAGAAAAGAAAATACATTTATTTTGGAACCACCCAAAACAAAAGCACATTCTACCTAATGAATGTGCTAGTGTTATTACTAGATTAAAAGCTGTGTGAGGCCAAAAAGGCATTTATGTCAGCTAATGCCGCAGCGCCGTCGAATAAGGCTAAAAGTAAGGCCACATAAAAAATAGAATGCAAGAACAGATGCGATGCAAACTTTCAAAATGTCTCTGCAATATTGATAGGTTGATCACTTCATCGCCTCCGACGATAGAGAATAGGAGGGGAAGGATGTTTGGCCATCTACGACATGACGAATTTATCAAAAATATAATAGACGGAGAGAGAAAGCGAGGAAGAGGAAGACCAAGAATAAGTTACATAGATCAAGTGAAGGCAAAAATAGACGTCGTGTCGTATAAAGAGGTGCAAAATGTTGCTAATGATAGAGTAGAATGGAAGAAGCTACACCGAAAAGAGCACAGCTCTTAAATATAGAAGAAGATTATTGTATTATCCATCATAACTTAACACCATGCAATTTTGTTCTTAGTGTTGGGTTCATCAGGGCCTATTTTCAATTCTCCCTTGGAGTGTTAGCTAGCAGGATGTCTCACACACACAAAAATTTAAGTCGGCCAAATTATAATAGTCTTGACCTGTTTAGCACTTGGCGAAGATCTCCCGTTTCCTCAATTTAGGCTAGTTTTATTCAATCACTCGCTTGGAATTGTGTGTGAGTGACATTAATAATAATAAACATACCTACTATCGTATGAGCACAGATTTGCGATGTGATGCTAGCAGGTAAGTTAGAACTGAAACAACATTCTAAAAAATACTAAGGCAGCAAACACGGAAGCTCTGGCGACCTTACTCATCGCAGGATCACACCATTATTTGGCTGCGATTTTCTGTAAGGTTGAGGTAGTTTCCTAGTCGGGTTGGTCCTTTTGTGCCCTTCCTCCTTCCAAAGCCAGATATACCTCCGTATTGTTGGGATGTTAGTGCTAATATTGGCAAGGGGCGGAGCGTGGGTGTGCGAGTGCGGCCACGCAGTCTGCAGACACGAGAACAATGGATGCGTCTGGAGTGCGCGGTGACGTCACGCGGAGACGCGGCGCGGCGCCCTCACAGGGACGGCCGACGGGCGGGACTCATGCATGATGAATTGCTATCACGTACGTGACACGACGTACCTTTGATGAGCAGACAGCATATAGATGTGGTACTAAACTAATGAACAAATAATTAAGGTGTGTCACTTGAAAATAATCCGTGAATAAACTGAAAAAAACTATGCACATTCCATTTTAAAATTTTGGTACCTTCTAACTATTTTTGGCTACCTTCACCTATAGATGTTAGGTATGTCCAAGGGGGATAGCCAATGTATTGCCACTCCGCTAAGTGCTTACAAATTTATAAAGTACCTATACATATATTATCCACATCGCAAACCGGGAAAAACAATCCACGGATATAGTAGGTACATTCCAATTAATTGCAAACATTTGTAAGTCCTCCCTGTTCATTTGACACCGGTTATGTAGAGCCGCCATGTCTGGCTGTGGCTCGAGACCGAGACTGACTGCTTCCAAAAATGGTAAGGACAAGTCAATGTTGTAAGTATAAATCAATCAGATTGATCATTCTGATTTATTGTTAGATAAAACCAAATAAATACTAAAGTAGTCTTACTTTCTCATATAAATCTACACATTATGTAAATGTGAAATGACTCATTTTGCAAATAAGGTATCAGATTTTAAATTAATGCTATCAAAGGAATACGCCGCGTATTGTTCGATAGATATTAATTGTCTGTAAGTATAATACATTATATTATATATTTATTGTATTGTTTTATAAGTACACATGTCAATATACAAAGCTAGGTTGGTAAATACAATAGGCTCGACATGTGCCACGGTTGCCGGTCGTTCAGCTGAAATTCAACTTGTTTTTTTTTTTTTTTTTTTTATACTACTTAGGTAGCAAACAAGCATACGGCCCGCCTGATGGTAAGCGGTTACCGCAGCCTATGGACGCTTGCATCACCAGGGGTGTTACTCGCGCGTTGCCGACCCTACAGAAATCTCTTCACACCCTTTTTGAAGAACCCCATGCTGTACTCCATTGGGAAAACCACGGCAGGGAGCTCATTCCACAATCTGAGCGTCCGCGGAAGGAAGCTCCATTGAGACCGCACAGTTCGAAACAATTTTGGTTCCAATATGTGGGGATGGACTCCCTGTCGATGGCGAGAGTTGCGATGGTAGAATGTAGCCGTGGGCATCATCTTAAACAATTCTTCAGAACACTGTCCGTTATACAAGCGGTAGAATACACATAAGGAGGCAAAGTCTCTCCTCAGACTGAGGGGCTCTAGACCGCTTGTGAGCTCAGGATCGTTAACAATTCTAGCAGCACGTCGCTGAACCGAGTCTAAAGGCCCAAGCTGGTATGTTTTTCATCCTTTGAAGGTTCGTTTTTGAAAGCATTCGTAATTTGTAAAATAATATATTCCTCGGCCTTTGTGTGCGATGTTAGTTTGCGTTTGTAATATTTTTATGTCAAGAGCGAATGTGACAACTGGATAAATAATGATGGTACCGACTTAATGGGGAAAATGGCGACCGGCGCACCTGTCCTCGCTATAGTCGATTTAGAATTATATTGTGAAGTAGTTTTCATGGAAATTGTGGTTTATCCAATTTGGACTATTGATATTGAAAGATAAGATACTATTTTGCATGTATCTACATAATTTGCTGATAGTTTACGTAACATGCAGCACATTGCCAGCAAAGTGTGAAACATTGTCTATAAAAATTACTAGGAGTTCAGCAAGTGCAACGCATATGGCGTTAGAAGAATTGATAAACATTTATTACAAAAATAACTCGGCAGACACGACGAGCGGATTTTATAAGGCGTCCATTTACAGGCCAACGGTTATACCAACAAACATCAGTCAACACGTCCAATGCATCAAATATATGAGATCAAAGTAGGACCTGCATCAAACGATGCTCTCCTGGTACATGCCATCTACTTTTATGGATGAAACTTGATGATGAAAAGCATTGGATAGCACCAGTTTATTGGAGCTGAGTGTTTTGGAACAGTTTACTAATGCTCTTAAGGATGTTATGACAAAAGAATGTCTGTGGATCAACTTAAACATTGCTTAAAGCAGAAAATACTATAATAAAAACTGTAACATTGTTGATCTGTCTAAAATCATGATTTTGAAAATTCATCCCAATAAGGGATCGCAGGATTCGCATATCAATAGTAATTGAAATAAAAATGGAAATCTAATAATATTCGTCATAATATCAGGCAGGAGGTGTAGGGATCGTAAACTATTCCAGGAATGTATCGGTGTGTGCGGGCAGCGCAGCGGGTGCGGGTGCGGTTGCGGGAGAGACGCGGTGCCGGTGCCGGTGGCGCATTGCTGCATTTTACAACACTATTTACGCACGTCTAGACTGAATACGCTTTGCCACTGCACTTATATACATAAGCTGCAATAATAAATTGATATTGGTTCGAGCACGTCGCTTTAAATACAATTTCGTAGGTTTGTAGGCTGACTTTCGAACAGGTGGTAACTTCAGCAGGTTCCACTTTCATAACGCTAAATAAATGGCTTTGATTTGACATTGCGAAGTTGCCGGATTGATTCTTGATATACAGTCGTGATTCAGCTATGATGTTTGAGAAACAAAACAGTTTGGAGAATGACAAAGTATGAAAAAAGTCGTTATGTTATTAGCATTTTTTTTTTCAAATCCAAATCACACATCACAAGGTCCGCCTGATGACAAGCAGTCACCGAAGCCTGTAGACGCTTGCAATACCAGGGATATAGATCGCGCGTTATTGACACTGAACACATCTCTTCTTGAAGAATTCCATGGTATTCAAATTCGAATTTAATGTCAACAAAATAGAAATTATCATTTTTTATTAAAAAGATCCGGCAAGCATAATACGGTTTCTGAAAATGAATAAATAAAGATGGCTTTCACTGCAGACTACCTACATTTGTTTGTTTTGTGCGTTGATCGTGCCGCGGATTTGTGATGCACCCGACAAACGCGGAGGATCAATATTTACGGGTCAGATTTTTGTTTAAGAAACGAGTTTTTTCTATAAGAAATAGAAAGCGACAAATTGGTCATTGGAAATAAAACTGAAGTCGTTTTATGTAGACATGGGATCTGAAATGGCGAAATAGAATCTTAATACAATAATGTTAACAAAAAATAAATCGACTCTAAAATGCGACTACACTACGAAACATATAAACTAATAATGTGGAAAGGAACTCCAATATACAGGCTGTTGTTTTGGTCGGCGACAAGCGACCCAGGAGCGGTAGTACAAAATATATATTCCCCAAAAATGGACTTAATTCCATTAAATACTGTAAATATGTTGAGAAATACCTTATTCAATTTGAAACGAACGGGGAACGCTGCCAGTATCTTCGGAACCTTGCCTACAGGGACTCCTTTTAGTAATATATTTTAGTCATTATATTATATTTTTTAAGGTTTTTAGTTTTAGGTTCATTGTTCTTGTAAATATTTAGGTCTATTTATATTTAATATTAACATATATATCTAAATTTGAAATAAAATTACCGCAAAGTATGGTTACTAGGCACGTGCACAGACTAGAGCTAGGCGCAAGCTGCCATCGCCCCACCCCTTTACTCCCTCGTACTCCCGTTGAGTATTATGTCTACACTTTAGCTTATTACAAGATTTTCAAAATTTTAATTTTTTTATTTTTATTATTAAAAAAAAAAGTATTTTTTTTATATTTTTTTAGCACCAGTATCATTTGTATTATCGACCCTGAGTCGCTCGTCGCTGACCAAAACAACGACCTGTATGTACCTAATTAAGTACTTTTTTATGTGAGACTCGTTTTTAGTATTTTTTCTGATCTTCAGACAGCAGACAGCTTTTAAGTGGTCCCTCCAATTAATCAAATCAAGGAGGTTAAAAAAGTCGCACTAAGAACATATCATCCGCCAGAACGTCACACTAATTACGCAGTTTATTCACTAAATATTGAAATATTTGTACTTTTATTCATACATATTTAGTAAGAGTGACTCATAACTTAATCATTAATTGAGTAAATACGAATTTCTTTAAATATTCATATAATATAGAGCACATGTGAGAACGTGTGACAAATGGACAGAAATATCAGTGATATCATCTCAGTTATCGAGCGGCGCGTTGGATTAATTTATTATAGTCATGTGGAAGTAATTGGCCACCCTACTGTTGCTGGCTACACGCTTAAATGCATTGTTTATGGACGAAAGCTCTTAGACTAGCACGATCCACCGCGTGATTGCTGGTCACCGTGCAGTCGGCTCCCGCGTTCCCAGGATAAAAACTAACCACAACAATCGGGGATAATGTACCTTCCTATTAGTGAATGAATAAAATAAAAATAACGTTTTTAAAAATCAATTTGTTATGAAAATAATATTTATTTTATTGGATGAGAAAGACATAAACGAGTGTTCTTGCAGTTGGAAACATAAAAAAAAGTTTTTTTTAATAGGACATGATATCTCTAGATTGAATGGCGTTTGTTACGTAACATAAGCAATCAGCCCTAGTTTAGCAAGTGCCCATCTATTCTAATAACAGTAAGTACTGAATCCAGACTAGTTGGTGTTGATTGAGATGAACTAGATCTATTTCAGTTCTTATTGCAATGTTCTACAATTAAATACTAAAATCTTCGTACTGGAGTTGTTAGTAGACCACCCACATTTTGCATACACTTACAACGTTTATACAGAGGAGGCTAATTTGCAGCTACATATATGTTTCAGATCAGAGATGAATAAAAAATGCTCAATTCATAGCAAAATCAAAAATGACCAAATCAATTGAGACCCGAAACATGTACGCACGGCTACAGATCTATACATTTCCAATATAAGCTGACCTCTCATTGTACGGAAATCCCATACAATGCGAGATCAGCTTATACTGGAAATGTATAGCTACAGATGTGGCAGAATTAACCACCAAGAATACTTGAATTAAAAAAAACATTAGAAACAGTTATGTCAATCATTATGCTCCAATATAAGGGTAAAGAAGGGTGGGGTGAATAGTTCCCCATTATTGTAGATGTGTACCCCATATGGGTATCACGATATAATTGATTACAAATTGTATGCCTAAGTTTGGTCCCAGATATCCCGTACTTATGAAGTCGAAGTCAAAGCTATTTATTCATTTTAGGCCCTAGTAGGGTAAGTCAAAGCTACTGAAGTTACCACCAGTTTGTAAGTCGGCCTTCAACTGAGAAGAACAGGCAAGAAACTCAGCAAGGTTACATTATTTAAATATTTTTTTGGACAATATGACTATGTGAACGTTATCTGAACACCGATTCTGATAACTGAGAGCGCTCCGTGCAGGAAACTCACCAAGTTTTGTGTGTGATCTAAATCAGCCTTTCCATACAATATTATTGTAATTTTATGGAACCCTTTCATATTTATTTTTTAGTATCTTTTGGAATCAACTAGCTAGTTAGCTCTTGGATTTCATTGAAGTCTCGTACTTTATTATAGGACGTATACCTCGCCCCTTGAAAGAGTTCGTTATTTAGCTGAGTAATTATTCACCATTCAAAGCACAACCAGGTTATTGTGTAAAGTAGGCTGTGCGCCTGCGTGTACTATATGATATGTGCGATGGCTTGTTTATTGCTTAATCGCGCTAATTGGTTGCAATTAGTGTTTGTGTTATACGAAAAGGTTATGGAAGTTGGTAGGTTATTCCAGTTTTAAATATCTCTTTTATATTCTAACTAGCTGTTCCCCGCGGTTTCACTCACGTTACCGGGATAAAAAGCAGCCTATGTCCTTCTCAATACCATAGGCTATCTGCATGCCAAATTTCATGATGATCCGTTGAGTAGTTAAAGCGTGAAGGCGTAACAAACAAACTCACTTTCGCATTTATAATAGTATAATAATATGTTATGAGAGACGAATATGGTTCATCGATCTCTATGGGTTCATCCCAATGTGTAGCTAGCTGTTTATCTAAGTAATTGCTCTATCTAGACAATTTTACTGTCTTGCTGGGTGGGCCTGGCTAACATCTATTTTTCATCATCACTACCCGGCTTATTGCAATTTGCAGTCACTTAGATACGATGAGATATCGACCGACATCAAGTATGTTATTCTGAAGGGATTTACTCTACTAGGTCTAGCATAAACTGACTTATATATTCCCCTATTACATTACTCCTTGCCCCGCTGACGTATGTTTTGATCGACTCGCATAATGTAAACATAGATTATTTACTGTAACTGTGCGTCACACATGTGCCGCCGAACAAAAGATCATTAAGCAAATAATTATGAAACTACACCGTTGTATTGTGTTCAATTTGTCACAAGAGTCAAGACACAACACGACGAGCTCTCATTGTCAGACACAGTTCAAACACCGTTTGATTTCAGCAACATTGTGTGAAGAAGACTTGATAAGTTGAAAATTTATGTAAAAAGTTAATACAGGTCGTTGTTTTGGTCAGCGACGAGCGACTCAGGGTCGTTAATACAAATGATACTGGTGCTAAAAAAAATATAAAAAAAATACTTTATTTTTTTTAAATAATAAAAATTAAAAAATTAAAATTTTGAAAATCATGTAATAAGCTAAAGTGTAGACATAATACTCAACGGGAGTACGAGGGAGTAAAGGGGTGGGGCGATGGCGGCTTGTGCCTAGCTCTAGTCTGTGCACGTGCCTAGTAACCATACTTTGCGGTAATTTTATTTCAAATTCAATAAGGTATTTCTCATCATATTTACAGTATTTAATGGAATTAAGTCCATTTTTGGGGAATATATATTTTGTACTACCGCTCCTGGGTCGCTTGTCGCCGACCAAAACAACACCCTGTATACTCATTAATTAGCATTACTTAAAGTACCTTAATATCCTAGAAGTATAGATTTTTTTGAAAGGTTTTCTTTCATACATATGTCAGATAAAAAAATGTACCAGGGTAACATGGCTAACCAGGTAGTCTTTAACGCAAATTTTCTTTTATTACTGGCGAATAGTGGCGAAACATTCGCAGTGATAGATAAAACGAGTCAAGAGGAGTTTAGCAAGTAGCGAATGTAAATACCAGGATAACAGAGTGCGTTAGGTAGTGAGTGATGTCATACAAAGACGTCTATTGAAATAATTAGTCATTCATTCAGTAAGCTCTTCAACGAGTTACTTTCAAAAGGAATTTATATTATCGGTTCATTGAGTCGAGACCACTTGAAAGATTCAAGAGAAGTGTGTTTGAACATCGTGGGAATAGAACTCGATATGTTCCTCAAGGGTTCCTGTTATCACATTATAGTTATTTATAGGTTTTTAGGGAAGCAATTTCATTAGTGTTGGCGTATTTTGTACATTAGTTATTGAAATATTTATGGGTTGTCTTTCCGGAGAGGGACAGCGTTTCACATTACGATAATCCACTTAAAGGGTGAATACTCTACTGATATAAAAAGGGTCACTTAAAACTTGTTCTGTCTAAAAACATTTTGATATTTAAATGAGTATTATTATTCTGATCGAAACTCTTAAAAATTTAATGGTAGTTGCATACTTGCTACGAACAAGCTACGGGTCTACGAAATAGAGTTTACAAAATACAAAAACACTCTACAGACTCACTAGGCATTTAAAAAACAGTTATTCAAATAGTTCTTGCGTTTCCACTTATTTTTATTTTCATTGCCGCTTTCATCGTGCTATTTTAAGTATATTGATTGTCCAAACCGAGGAATAATTCCTTGCGTCTGCCCTCAGTATTTTAGGGGAGGACTTGCGCGGTGCGCATTTTGTCTATCTCTTTCTTACCTAGGAGAAAGGGGTTCGAGTGAAGGAGAGGGGAGGCCACGAGATTGATTCACGTGCTGCAGATGCTGTGGGGCTTATGATGCTGAAGGGAACCAATTTTCAGTCTCTTTATATTTTTTAAATACCTTAGGATATAATTGTACCTAGTTGCCGAATCTTTCCGTATCATGCGTTTAGTACCTTTCATTGGTTCAATAGACTTGGGGAGTGTATGCAATTGTGACTGTACTTATAATAACAGTTCAATTCCTATTATTCTCGGTTTTTTTTGTATATAAAGAACCTATACACCACAACAAAATTTTAAGGTGGACATCATGTTGTACTAGGTACTAACATGTGTCGTGGCAGTCGGGGATATTACCTCCACGCTGACCGATACGTCAATGAGAAAGGTGTTGCTAAATAACTTAGTAACCGTTATTACAATAGTGATTTACTTTGAATTGCGTCTATAAATACCCAGTGACAATCACAACAAATCATTATAAATGCAGAGCAGCGAACGTCCCATTTGCTCATACACATCGGCGTGTTGATCAAATGTTCAACATGCATTGCACGGTGTAAAGGTCGGACACCATTCAAATTTAGAACGCGCCTTAGCCTGGATATCTGGCCTTAAATTTTAATCTGAACTTGACCTTCCACTGGCTGCGTCTCGCATAGCACCGTCCACTTTCCCAGATGTGACGGTACTCGAGTAGACTGTTAGTAGTCGGCGCGCTGTCGCCGTCGATATCGGCTCCGTACTGCATGTGGCCATCCTCGCATATTTATACCACGGGGGATGATCACAAATAGAACGCGAGTGTAAACCCGCCTTAATGTACACGCGGCTGTTAATCGGTTAGTGATGTGTTATTAGTATTGTACAACGAATTTATTATAGCTATACAATAGGTGCGTAGCATATAAATACTCCTCGGATAGAAGATAAAAAGGTAAGATTTTCCTTATAAATGCTTGTGTTAAAATCACCTTAGCATTTATGTTTTCCTGGTATATTTACTTTCGTTCTATCTTGGGTTTAATCTTTCGTCGAATGGGGTTGATATTAATTTATCTAATATTATGTATTTTTACTTTAACTTCTCCTGTACGTTTACAATATAGAACTTCTACCGTATTCTAAGAAAAATTGTTTTCCAAGTACCTACCTACAACCGTAGTCCAAATATGATAACGAAATTATTAAAAGTACCTACCTAGTTGATTTCGTAATTATGTATGATACAATCTCAGCAATTATTTACATACATGTAATTTTTTTACTTTATTTTCATTCTGCGTAGAACAAACATAAAAATAAAACAAAAAAAAAACTGATAACGTAAAACTCAAATATCATAAAACTTCCTGAAAATAAAGCAAAATAAAGGTGAGCAAATATTTTCTCATGAGATAAAGATCAAACATGTCCACGCTGAACTGCAGTAAACATTGGAAGAAAACCGATTTAGCTCTCCAACTGATAAGCCACGTTATCTCGCAGTTAATATGCGTAAAGATATGTGTAAGTATATACCTACTAGTGACGCATGCTCTCCGGGTGCTGAGATAAACTTAACGGATAAACTCTGGCGCTTTATTGAAAAAAAATCTCTTAAACTATAGATAAGAATTAATATAATCTTTATTAATATATGTGTTTGAGGGTTATCATTTATTTGCTTTTTTTAAACCCAGTTTGACGCAAGCGGGTATATAATGATTTTGCTACGATACATTTTTCACGAAAACGTAGCAAATATTGAGCCATAACACATTTTCTTCCGGTTGATGGACGCACATTGAAAATCCCTCTGGGATTGTCCTGATTATGTTCGCAGGCGAACGGCAGCCACATGCTTGCCTGCTTCTTATAACTGTATAATAAGTCAAACATAAAAAACACGCATAAATTGTTCTTTAATCCGATACTTATTGAGTTCATAAAAGTAATACACTTGTAAAACAATGAGGTAAATAAATTGACAAAATATATTGTGTTATACAAGAAGTAGTCGAGGCCAGCTTGTGTTGTGTGTTCGCCTCGCGTCGCGTCCCCACAACAACGGTAAGGCAGTAAATTATACCAGAACAATGCCGCTCCACAGTCGCGTAGTTATTGGTGAAATATTATCGATGTATGATATTGACTATATTTGGTGGGTACAGGGAACAAAGTGTTTCAGAATTCCTTCTCTTGTTCTTCCAATTTTGGCATATACCATCATTTTAAAGTCCTCGACTAAAGCAATTGCTATAATGTTTGATTTTATATTACCTGAAATATTAGAAAAGAAAGATTTTTTTTTTAAAGGCGATGATAGCTCAGTGGTAGTGACGTCGGATACCGAGACGAAGGTCCCGGATTCGAATCTTACAATGAGCTTGAGCTTTCGGTGAAGGAAAACATCGTGAGGAAACCGTAGCATGGTGGAAGGGTACTTTGTAGTACCCGCCTGGCTGGCTACCACCCTCAAGTTGAAAATCTGTCGCCAAGCACCTTTCGGTGTGTTGTGTGCGA
Organism: Polyploca ridens; assembly: GCA_951394255.1. Lineage (NCBI taxonomy): Eukaryota > Metazoa > Arthropoda > Insecta > Lepidoptera > Drepanidae > Polyploca > Polyploca ridens. The sequence continues at coordinate 14,500,239 of OX596263.1, read as the reverse complement.
CAGCTGCACTTGAGAGCCAGTTCCTTCTAGGCTTTGTGTGCTTACCACCTTCGGCCGCATCATCACTTACCATGGTGAGATTGCGGTCAAACACAGGCCTATAAACAGTAAAAAAAAAAAGTTACCATCTTCGTGAATAAAATTTTCATTAAGCAATATGAAAAAGCGTAGTTCATGATAATAACGGGTTTCATTCGCGTCAGTTATTATCATGTGTGGCCTGGAACGGATTTTTTGAAAGAGGAGTGAATGCTGATATTACGAATAAAACAGCCGAATGGAAGAATGTAAATATTGCGTCCCGCCCTAAAATAATTGAGAACTAGGCTCTAGGCAGGCAGGCAGATGATGGTGAAGCATGGATCAAACTCTTCCGCGATCCTCATAGTTTCAGTTTCTAATGACCACTTCATAAACACTACTCTCCTAGTACTTAACTGAAAACAATGAACTACTTATAACCAAAATCCATGGCAGCGTCTCATTATTTTGCTAATTAGTAGTTAAGTTATTGGTTTTTGTGTGGTGTAGTACCTAAGTATGGGATTACGAGCCACATTATGTATTGTGATGGAACAATGCAATCATTGTGGTCATTCGGCTGTACAAGTGACATTAATACAACCAAAAGTTTTTCTCGCTCTCTGGAGTTCATTGTTCAAAATCAAATCAATTAAAAAATCATTATGTAACTTATCAATTGCCGATTGAATTTAGTTTCGGTTGTAGAGTTCAGAGCGTAACAGCACTTTATAACTTGTAAATCTGTAACCTCTGCCTACACGAATTAAGGCTAATTAATATTTTGCAACTCAAGGTGATTCGATTGTACGATAATTGGTATTCAATAGCCCGTTGAAAGCCGTGATTAATCGAATCATATCGATTGTATCGACTGACGAAATTAAGTTACTGTAACCAAATAGTGTTCGTGATATGTTCTCATTGGTTCATTCAAGTAAATTCAAAGTACTGAAGTTCTCAGGGCATGTTAGTCGCACTCCATTAGATACGCGCTCTGGATATCATTCACCTCTTTACGATACGTGTTTCTTTATGAAGGATATATATAATTAATAGATTTGTTTAAACGATAGTTACAACCGCCGCGCTTATAAAATAACGAGCGAGTCGAATTTCAAAGAGTAATTAAAATAACGTGAATGAAATTCCGTATAATCGTCATTTACGTAACAAGAGACGCGTATATTGAGGCGTTTGGTCACGTTATAATAATAAAGAACATTTTTCTAAAGAATCGCTTCCGCGTAAATAATAATACATCGTGTGAGATGCCCATCAATCGAGATCGTAAGAAGTAATTGCCTTTATGTCCGTAATATGGAGCTCATACAATTATGAAAGATTTACTAAAGGAGGAATGCTTTCCTTTGGACTTACAAAAAGATAAGCGAGCCACATTCGTTACCGTCCGCCAATTTTGTTTGTAAACATTCTAGAAATATAAAACAATTTATACATTTTCGAATGACCAAGTGTCGACGCGCGATCACCAACCATGAAATTCGGCGGAATGAAGCAGGAACGAGATGAAAGCGTACTCGTTACCGTGCCCACTGATTCAGATGCTCTTTCTTATACAGCGTTAAGTAATCATTATCTCTGTTATAACTCTTTATTCATTAACTGCTTAGTTCCGTTGCTCGTCTGCTTTCCCTATAAGGATTGTGCGTTCGATGTTTTTGTCTCGAATGTAGGTTACGTTTTTATGTTAAGTCGGGCAATCTGTCGGGTTTGCTGTTGGCTTACTATTGTGTAATATTATGTGCGTGTCTGTGTACCGTTTCTTGTCTTTTATCTTTATTATTAATCATCAACTTTTACACATGTGTCAACTTAACCGAAGGGCTGGTTGGCTTGGATCCCCACACTTGGGTTTTATTCCCTTCCAGGACAAGCATTTTTGATCGAAAACGTGGCCGCTTAAATATCAATAAATATAACTTTATATGCTTCTATCAACTTTCTCTGTCACTAAATAGAATATTATAATAAAGTCTTTATTTCTCTCAGACGGCTATTACTGCCGACAAGGTTTTTTTATTTTTACTGTTTATAAACCTTTGTTTGACCGCAATCTCACTATGGTAAGTGATGATGCGGCTGAAGGTGGTAAGCACACAAAGCCCAGAAGGAACTGGCTCTCAAGTGCAGCTACCGGAACACACCGAAGGTGCTTGGCGACAGATTTTCAACTTGAGGGTGGTAGCCAGCCAGGCGGGTACTACAAAGTACCCTACCACCGTGCTATGGTTTCCTCACGATGTTTTCCTTCACCGAAAGCTCAAGCTCATTGTAGGATTCGAAGCCGGGACCTTCGTCTCGGTATCCGACGTCACCACCACTGAGCTATCATCGCCTTAAAATATTTAATCCTTATTCAAATAAACTTCACATCAAATCAAAATTTGTCCTTGACTCACGTAATGACAGTTAAAAAATCACTCGCTACAAATAAGCCGGGGTGGGTCCCTACTCGCTACAGCATAAACAAAAAGCTCAGATAACTTTGGCCGTACAGTAGGTATATGCAGCTATAAATAACAAATAAATCAACTTTTATGTTCCTCGGGTTTGCTAAAATCGCCTTGGATTAATTAAACTAAATTAGGCAATAACATGCTAATTCTGGTGTTATCGTCTGACGTCGCAAACTGACAGATAAATCATCAAATATATATTGTCTGTCCACGGCCGTTACTAAAACATTGCAATACGTCTAGACGATGCTATTTGAATTAATAATATAATTGAGTAACATTCCATTTAATACTCTATTAGTTTTGCTTAAAATTTCAATTAACATTAAAGGTAATGCAAAATTATCGGTGCATTAAGCGTTGATGCGTTCTCTAGAGCGAGGCTGACTTGCCTAATTAATATTATTGCTGCACTTACAATAAACTTAATGTTATCAATAAAAACAATAATCTCACCTTACTTAAAAAACAAGAAGTTGTAGCAGTTTGTGTGGCCTTCCTAGTATAGGTTGCGGTTAATTCGGGTGAATTTAAGCTCTTAAGTTTTACTTAGGTCCTGGTAGGATGGTGTCATTGACTGTTGACATTTATATGTAGAACTAATCATTCACGTCAATAGATTGTTAATTTGACTAATTTAATTTACCCAATTTAAAGAAATCTACAAAATGGCCCACGTAGAAATAGCATAAGTTGTACGTAGTATTTATATACTCTGAGGCATAAGTATCTATGTTTTTTTTTTCTTCTTTGGCAATCGTCTTGGTTAGACATTTCTGCCAGTGTCAATGTAGATAAAAACGAGGAAACGGAATAAAACAGAAAAAAATGCCTAACTCAAAGATTTTCATATAGGCATCGTGCCTCTACCCAGATGGCTAGTTCGCCTTACCAAAGCATGACATTTAATATCACTCCGCTTGAGGGTCTCCTGAGCAAATCGCTCTCAGATCGTACTGCACACGGCTGTCACTGCGTCATACTCGCTGTACTGATTTTAAATAAAAAATGCCGACTTGCGTATTAAAATACTGTCACAACACTTATAAAACCAAGGAAAAACTAAAAAACTAACCTTCCATGTGTTAGTATTGCGATTTCGTCACTTTTAATTACTACGTAAACTTATTTTAGAAATATACGTTTGGCAGCGCCAGTTTTTATTTTTTTAAATCTTTTCCGGCCATGTTTTATGGAAGGTTGCCACAACATGAAAATTAATTTCCCACATTTTATTAAAAGATGATATCGAGTACTTACTGATTAATTTTGCTCTAATGAGGAGTTTTCTTATGCTCAAAATACCCGTCAAACTGTTGATAATTCGAACCTCACGATTTGACAGGTATTTTGACCATAGAGGTATCATGAGAAAACTCCTCATTAAATATTATCTGCACAACCAGATTTAATAAATAAATTTAATTTTATTGGATATATAGTACAAGAGCTAACACAGATTATAAATATATTTATCATCTATTTTAGAATCAAAATGTTTTTATATTAATTAAATAGAAAATATGTTGCAACCATTATGAATGTACTTAGACAACTAATTTCTTTTATAAAAAATAGTCTTTAAATTTAATTAAAGTGGACATTTTATAAATTTTTTGGCGTTTCAATTCATTTCAGATAGCCAAATAATTTTAGAGTTCTGTACGGATTTTTATACTTGTCAAAGAGTAATACAAAAGCTACATAATAATGATAACATTAGTATGCATTAGTCGCACATTCGTTTATGTACTGTTGTCTGTTATAGATACATAATTTTATGTTATTTTTAGTTTTCCTAAAGATTCTATACTCGCCGAACCAAAGTTATATTTGGTCGGCACTCGGTACATTTTAGTAAAAGAGACAAATATTTGACAATAGTTTTCCCAGAGATGAGATTTAGCTAGATCGATTTTTCGCCCTCAAAAATCCCCCTATAGTAAATTTCATCGAAATCGTTGGAGCCGTTTTCGAGATATCTCCAAACATACAAATATTGTACATTTAATGGTATAGGATATATATTATACAGGGTGTTTTTTTGGTCGGCAACAGACAAGCGACCCAGGGGCGGTAGCACAAAATTTTTTTTTTCAAAAATGGCCTTAATTTAATTAAATACTGTAAATACAGTGAGAAATACCTTAATCAATTAGAACTAAAATTACCGCAACGTGTGATTACTAGGCTCGTGTGCAGACTAGAGCTAGGTGCAAGCCGCTGTCGCCCCAGCCCTTTAATCCCTCGCACCCCCGTTGAGTTCCATCTACACTTTAGCTTATTACATGATTTTCCATTTTTTTTTAAATTTATATTATTATAAAAAATAAAGTATTTTTTTATATTTGTTTTAGCACCTGTATCATTTGTATTATCGACCCTGAGTCGCTCGTCGCTGACCAAAACAACGACCTGTATACAAATATTGCTTATATAATAGTAGTTATGTATATGTAATATTTAGTTAGTAATAATAAATATCTCCTGACCGAAATTTATAAATTCCCCCATTTAAGGGAAAATATTATTATCTGCCACCCTATGCAAACTACACAGACTGTCAAATACTGTCAATTCTGGCTTGTTTATTTCATGTTCCCATAGAGGCGACTATCCTTCTGGACGTTTTAAATTCTTTGGCCTAACTTTGGAAATTTGGAGTATCTATGTTATTTCTATGGCAATGCAGGTGAAGTAATTAAGGCGCGGAATGACTACGATTTTGGCAGCACTCGTTCTTCACTGGAATAGGGTTGAAAATGGTAAATTATAAATGAAAATGGTAAATTATAAATGTGTCAGTCAACTCTATGAAATGGACTGTTATTTACGGGTTTTCTTTAGATTATACAGAATATACACATTAAATTGAATAAGTGTCCGGTTAACATTCTAATATAATTCTGTATCTTGTATATTCTTAAAAATAAAATTGTTGTCATCTCTGAAAATATGGAGAATTTCGACGCGAAAGATTTTTTTAGACGTAACTTACGAATTTTTATTGGGAATATCAAAGCACTTTTTAATATTCTATTCGGTTAACATTTTTCTCAAAACCCTCTGCTGTCCACAGTATTTTTGTGTTAGGTATTTTCATTGCGTTATGTCACACTAGACTCTCAAAGAAACCCATTTTTGTGAATTTGATCTTAGACCTGGGGTCCAATTCTCACCCAATCGAAACTGATCGCTCGATCGAAAAAAGCACGAATTCTAACTTTTACGAACGTTACGTTATTCTGGCAATTTCAAGGCCGGCATATTTAGAAGGGAAACCAGTCAGCTAGAGCGTTGATTGGTCGGGACCGTTCGAATTGACTCCGCCCCTCGAAATTTTACAGTCGAATAGGACTCGAACCGTAAGTTCGATTCGAGGGCTAGTTCGAGGGAAGTGAGAATTGGGCCCCTGGCCTTAAGCCGCAGTAATTACGGGAACAATAATAGTTGTGCGTTGCGCACGCGTCGCTGCGCCGACCCGACCGCCATACGGCACAGTTATGTAAAGTGTGCTTTCAGCGGGAATGCTACTTAAGCGATAGACCTTCACATCTAGGAAAAATCCCAATAGTTAATTATTCGATGCCTCATTATGTCGTAAAGAATCACGATTTTGTAGTCGAGCATATTGCTTTCAAGTAATTTTGCTCAGTTTGAAGTAAATTGGCATACATACTTCCTTTTTACCACAAAATTTCTAAAAGTTCTTTATATTACTTGCGTCGTAAAAGGCACCTAATATCCTTTCTTGTTTCTATATAGTTTTGGTTAGGCGGGAACGCGTCTCAAAAACCCCGATGTCGACTCTTTTTTCCCTCGATTTGAAACCAATCTTATTGAACTAATCGTTCTCTGAAACTCTCATATTGGCATGACATGAACGCAAGCCGTTCCTCAAATCAAAATCAAATTATAATTATTTTTCTTGATGGATAATTCTGTGATTATGTCATGTTTTGCTCTGATAAATTGAAATCGTAATATTCGCGATATTACCATTTCAATTTTAAAATCAATTGACTCAATGCAATTAGCCGGAAATGTCATAATAAAAATACAATTGTTTCTAGTTGAGCGGCGCGGGCGCGGTCGGTGCGGTGTCGGTTTCCTCGCAGGGCTCAGAATGCCGACTGAAGTTCGCTTTCACTTCACTTTCCTATCGATTACATCAATGTAAATAAACAAATTATTACTGCCAATTGTATTCAGAACGAAACGTAATTTTCCAAACTCTTGCGTTCAACAGGCAAGAGATAAAACTGTTTCTATGAAAATAATGAAATAGAAGTGGACAAAGGCTTCTATATAATTCAAAATATATCACAAGCAATAATAGACATAGTGAAAGTAAATATTTGCCCACAAAAGCTACATTGAATTATTAGAACAAATTGTCATTATTTCAAATATACAACTTAGGCAAGCTTCACACAAGGCCGTCAAATCCCATACCACTAGATTACTAACTTGAAATTATTTAGTTAAATCGACAATTACACTCAGACTCCACTTAGCAATTAAAAGTTCTTAATCCGGGCGAATAAGATCACGGCCACCGTTCCATTGTACGTCGTTCACCAATTAAAATTAAACTTTATTGACACTTCACCACCCGGACAGTATTATTTTAATTAACCTTACTATATCAGTGGCCAGCGTGCCCTTGTTACGAGTGGCATTTCCAATGCTCACCTTAGTTCGCTGGACAGTTCTGGGACACTAATTTTACGCATCTATATTATTCTACATCAATGCCGCTTTGCCATTGAAAATTGAACGGCTTGTTAAAACGATGACACGGAAAATTAATTGCAAATTTTGCTGATGATACTGTGTTTACTTATTTATTCTATGTACCTAATATTTTGCTTTTGAATTCTTGTTGCGCATTTTTTCTGAATTGCGACGTATTTTGTTTTTGATTGGCTGCATTTTTGCTTATCAATGTAGTTTAGAAGCTACAAGGAAATGAAATACCTAGTCTTCAGAATGATTGCGGCGTATAAATAGCAATTTAATCGGATATATTCATATAGATTCATTTAACTTGCCAAACCCGTAAGTAATTTAGATTTGAAATTGATTAAAAATGTATCAAATCGTACAGACATGTAAAACTTATTTGTATTTTAGACGAAATAACCTTGGATTCAGAAAACCTAGCTCATCGAGTAAATTGTAGAATGAGCACAATGGACATCCGATGAATTGTCAGTTTTTCAATTCAACTGACGGTATTTTGTACTATTTATGATTCGTACAAGCACATCATTACGACATAATTAACAATGAATGAACGTCGACATACCTAAATGATATTTAGTATAAACTTGTCAATAGTCATAGTGATAACAAATTGCGTGTTCAGTAGTTTCCTTTTAGTTTTTTTTTTTTTATTTCTAAGGCAGACTTAAATAAGTCATGCTCACTTTAAGGCCTTTGCTTGCGGCGGCGTCGTGTGACGGGTCGCTCACTTCCCTCCAATATGGCGAGGAGGGCGATGGCTGCCACACGCGTCATACTTGTGAACAGGTGCTGCTTGTGGGGGTTGGTCTGCTTAAGTTTGCCATTTATTTATTTACTTATTAAATATAGATTCAGTCTACTTTGTAGTTTTGCCGCCGCGCCGGGGCACGCAATTGTTGTCAGTGCGATTAGAATGTAAATATTATGTAATGAATCTAAGCTTGTTTTGAAAAGAGTAATTGCTGAGTTTATTGCCGGCTCTTCTCAGCAAATGCAACCTTCCGAACCGGTATTAGAGTATTAGAGTCAGACTTTTCATAAGTGCCTGCGAAGGTCTATTTGAATAAATGATTTTGAATTTTGAATTTTGAATTTTTTTTGACATTTGACTTGTCCCTTCAATCTTAATAAATGGTGATCGAGTCCACGAGGGAAAGTGAAAACCACTTTACATTCGTCATTGGAACTCCATCGACCTCATGGTCAATTACCATAGTCCATAAGTCACATATCAAGCGGACTGGTCATTACAATTTGAATGGCAAATTCAATAGGTTATTGAATGGGAGACATGACATGCAAAATAATATTCTAACGTGTTACGAAACCTGGTTTATGTTTTCCGATTAGATATGTGCTGGGGATTGGTAATTTTGCGCCGTTTTATAAGTTACGACATTTGTTTAGTGCTTGAAGTCGAAACAGCGATATCAGATAGTTGTATGTATGTAAATTTTAGTACCTAAGTATAAATCAATACATAAATTAAGTCTACGATTTGTTCTACCTGCAAATTTATGTCAGCTATTAATAATGTAAATAAATTATATCGATTAGAATGGTAGCTGATTATCGATTAGTGGAATCACTAATCGATACGCTAAAACAGTTTGCTTAGAGTCAGTTTCGCTCTCGGTGAAGGGCGGCGGGCGCGGGGCGGCGCGCTGCGCTCGCGCATCGTCACGGTCACGGTCAAGGCGATCTATAGCACGCTCGCTATCAATTTGTTCGCATTACCATCCGTTATTTACAATTATGGTTTTACGGGTTCTCCCGGTTAAAGGCGCGCCGGGGCATGCAATTGTTGTCAGTGCGATTAGAATGTAAATATGTTAATATTAACATATTTACATTCTAGTTGTAATTGTAATGAATCTAAGCTTGTTTTGAAAAGAGTGATTGCTGAGTTTATTGCTGGCTCTTCTCAGCAAATGCAACCTTCTGAAACGGTATTAGAGTCAGACTCTTCATAAGTGCCTGCTAAGGTCTATTTGAATAAATGATTTTGAATTTAAATTACCTCTACCTTACAGAAGATCGCAGCCAAATAACATTCAGTCATGCGTTCCTGCGCTAATTGCGAAATAATATTCAAATATTCTTCGTTGCTAATAAAACTCATCATTAGTAAAAGCCAATACAGGCAAAATTTTAAAAAATTGCAGTATATAATTTAAAAGGTTCGATTATGTAACGAGAATCTTCATAACATAAGTTTAATTTATAAAATCGAACTGGTCGTTCAGATAAAAAAAAATGTGATGAAGAATAAACACACATACGTCACATAAAAATCTCGTGTCAAATAAGTGAGGGTAATGGAACCGCGCGCTCTAGTTATAAATTTGATCAAACATCGCACGCGCTCGCGCATCTCTCCATATTACTTTACCGGAAAGATCTACAGCGGCTCGCGAACGAATGGTTGGATCACATTTTATTTATGATAATTTTATGTTTAAATACATAATATTTATATTTATTATATCATATAATAACGTGTGTTATGTAACTTTGATTTAGAAGTTGCGGAAGTGATTAGACATAGATACATTATTTATAGTGCTTATTATGAAATCTAAGCTTAGCAGAGATTTCTATCCAAATCAGTTAACTGGATACCAAAATAACAATAATCGAGTGGATGTTTGTTTACTTTTGAAGGCGATGATAGATCACTGGTTCGTTATAGTTGAATACCGCGTCAAAGATCGTGAGTTCGAATCCTACAACCTATATTTATTAATTACCTACCTACAATACCATATATAATTTTAATCTACGGCACCCTGGCGATATTAAGTAGGTGCATCCACCATTATATAACCAATACGGCTGACAGTACCTATTCAATTTACTCTTATTCGAATTGATTAAGAATCGACTGTTACAGGAACTTTGTTCTTGATCTCTAAGGGCTTCCCTGTAATTATACCATTATTCAATACAATATAATAGCTTGGTACTGAGACCAGGAGTGCAGTTTCAATGAGGAGTTATTGCTTCCAATCTGTTTCAATGAGTTAAGGAAGCGTAGATCTGGTATCGATACCGTGCGGTACCGTATCCATGTCGATATTATCAATACGGGTTTGCCGTATACAACGTTAAAGCTTATTACGTAGGCTCGTAGCTGTGCTCGTAGTTTCGTAGTCGTTGGCTATGTATTATGATTATGGCACAAATCTGTAAATCGTCATATACGAGGTCTATAGTTTTTTTGTAAAGCAATTTCCACTTACTTATTCTTTAGAAATACCCAAATAAATAATTTGTATATAAACACGAAATCCTATTCACTCATTTCTATCAGGGGCTATGCAGGAATATATTATGAACTTATATCCCAGATAAAATATGCAACATAGTTTGTGGTCGACGCCTAATGCCAGTATCGATACCGGTGTGGAAAATATCGAGTGCAGCCACTGACCGGAGAAAGCAGACTAGTTTGATTTACATCTCGGGCGCGGGTCACTGCTCGCCTGGTACTGTTGCTCTAACCACCCGGGACTTGCGATCTGATTAAGGATCACTATGTTTTCTTTTCGTTGTATAAAAAAACGAACACTTTTGTATCATGATTGCCGCATAACGTGGTCTGTTTTTTAAATGAAAAATTTAATTTTGATTTCGTTACAACTCCATTGGGACATTGAGCTAATGTGCGTTGTCTAAATTCGTAATAGTTTTCGACGCTTTTGAATTAGTACTAGTCTACCAAAACCACGGACCAAAACTATCAATTTTGTTCAATAAAATAGCAGACTCGACCCCTGGTTGGTACCTATCTACTTTTTACACGGGCGATGCGCAGTATGTTCTTACAAGGTCCTGGCAAAGTAACAGTAACTATAAGTTTTTGGTATTGGTGTTGCAGAAGCGATGTGTATGTACTAGGAAAATATAAACATGTTATATAATGAAGGATGTAATTTAAACATACTAACATTTTCTTTTCTTTGGTTTCAGTTCAACATTTTTAAGCTTAGAATGCGACGTATTCTTTGATTCTCGGTAAGTTGCCTACTGGTTTTTTTTACATTAAATAGAAAATCTGCAATCTTACTCTATCTCTCTCGATATATGTTTGAACAGTATTATTTTCTCGAGAAATCACTTTCCCGAGCGTTTTGCGTCGACTGTCTAGTTTAGTTGACAGCAACTGTGGCTAATGTATAATGTCGGACATCTATCAGAGAAAACATCCTTGTATTGCGCTATTAACTTTTTACTTTTCAATAGAGACAAGACTAAGACTGTACTTACTTTTGCGAAAATAAACTTTTTACAATTCATATCTTCAATCAGTTTTGCCTATATTAGCACTTATTTAACACTGTTTATTTACCGAATCATCTACCTACTTGATTATTTATCGAGCAAAGATGAATAGCAACACTTATGAAAGGGCATCGGTTCTCAATAAACCGGTGATTTCTGAAGCTGTTTACGTCATTAAAATGGCGTGCATAAGTGCCGTGTACACATATGGTATTGTTGTAATTAAAGACCACCACGATGATTGTATTTTTATTTAACATAATTTTACAACTAAAGTGAATTGTTTCATGGCACGTCGTCATGCCTTTTGTATACAAAGGTTACGTGTAAGCAACAATACAGTTACTTTAGGCAACACTTCTCAGTTGTGAGGCGATTCTAAATAAAGTACGGACTACAAATGACTATGCGTACCATGACGTAATAGTCGCATTGGCCCTACAAACTAAAGCGATGGAAATGATACCGCTATATGACCACAATGCAATTACCCATATTCGAAACAAAAGGATGTATTTACACTAATTGCGCTAAAAAGGACGTTTACGTAACTAACCTAGCATAAACTGACACCCGTTGACGGCAAAATTAGATCATATTACGGAACTTTACAACCGAACTGTAGTTTGATGTATCTTAAATAGGATACGGTAGGGTCTATAATGGTGTTCTATTGTATAATGTTAGCTTTCTACACGCGCCCTGAATAATGCGCACGAGTTAATGTAAAGTTTATCCGCTTATCGGTGCGGGCGCATGGCGGCGGGTTTGGGCGACAGCGGAATGGGCTTCCGAACCTTTTTAGGCTCATTCAAATAGCGGTCCACTTACACGGTGAAGGATTACTGCACTGTTTACGACTGGGTGTGTCCGAATATTGACATCGGTACCATTGTACCCGTTTCATAAGTAGTTGAAGTTATTGAGTGCTTATATTAAACGCACTTACAATCCGCGGCAACAAATGATTCACATCACACTCAACTTATTTACGTTTTACGTGGTTATCATTTTTTACCTCAGCTATCATTTCATGTTCTCCTGGTTGGAGTCACATTCAACCTAATTATTCACGATTGTTGTAAAATTGTGCCATTCCTGTTTACTAAATAGCAGACATACTTGCGAATCGCTGCCTAACACTTTAGGCGAGTTTTGTGTTTGGGAAACTAATCCTCTATAGAAAATATCCTCCTTTTTCGGAACAAAACGGGCAACTGAAGTATAATCAATATTTATAATAATATTGCTAAACACTCACCCTTCATTGCCTTAATTGTAAAGCTTCACGGCTATTATTGAGATCAATCAGTTAGTTATGTCAGTGCGCAGATCAGCGACGAATCTTTTGTCACAGTTACTCTACTATTCGCGATTCTGTATATTCCAATAATTAATCTTCCAATTATAATACCTATAATTAAAGTGGCAATACTTGAGGAGTAATTCTCTTCCTGAAATATTGTTAGGGCAGTAAACGTTACCCCTGAAACCGTGCGGTTGCGGTTTGCACTTATAGTCCAAGACTGGTATACAGGGTGTTGCTTTGGTCGGCGACAAGCGACCCAGGAGCGGTAGTACAAAATATATATTCCCCAAAAATGGACTTAATTCCATTAAATACTGTAAATATGTTGAGAAATACCTTATTCAATTTGAAATAAAATTACCGCAAAGTATGGTTACTAGGCACGTGCACAGACTAGAGCTAGGCGCAAGCCGCCATCGCCCCACCCCTTTACTCCCTCGTACTCCCGTCGAGTATTATGTCTACTCTTTAGCTTATTACATGATTTTCAAATTTTTATTTTTTTATTTAAAAAAAATAAAGTATTTATTTTATATTTTTTTTAGCACCAGTATCATTTGTATTATCGACCCTGAATCGCTCGTCGCTGACCAAAACAACGACCTGTACGTATTCAGGTAGATCTAGAGGACGTTTTGATAAATTTTTCATAGTGCCTCAAATACCTTCCCAAAAATGTATACCAGCTCTCAGTCCATTATTTGCCTTGCTGTTCACTTCTTGCTGCCTATGTTTTGCTGGTCATTGCAAGTTACATATTGCTTTGATAGTATAATTCATATTCATTAAATAGCTGCCTTGTTAATTATCATTCCGGGAAGGCTCAAATTAATTTCATCCTCACAATCGGCGAAACTTGTTTTATTTCATTTGTTAACGCAATTGCAGGTTTCATGTTTCTTAGCAATATTTTATAATAAACTTCACTTTCGCAGGAAGTTTAAAAGAAAATAGTGTGAGTTGTACAATAACAATGTATTTATTGAAATAAGACCTTTACTGCTTATGCGAACACCGTAACATAAGTATAATTTTAGCTTTTATGGTCTTTCCCATGTGTTTCCTTTTTCTTTCAGTATTTGTGGCTTACAAATTGTGCTATGGCTCTTTCAAATTCCTGCTCCCTTCATTAAATTCTACAAAAGTGAGACGAGGAAAAGTAATGATGACGGGACTGGATAGTTCAAGTAACACTTTATGTGGTACAAGCAGCTTTCATTGACTATATTTACTTTATTTAGTAGTATTCGATAGCAAGATTATCAACTTTCTTGCTTTATTTCAAGACTCTGGCTGCTCCGTAAATAGCGCTAACTTTCTTCCTCATTTGAATGATTATATTTTACCAAGCAAACATAACATTACAGCGGAAGCGTAAAGTAATAAAATTTTCATAAATCACACCCCATTTTATTGCCTAAAATATAGGTATGTGTATGAGTTATAAGTACACATTCTGTATTTAATTATACGAGATAATTCTTGTATAATCTACAAAATATCTTCTACTTCGTCTTAGCAAGTTCTTATAATCAAATCAGATCAAAATTGCGACAGGTGAGACAACGGCCCACTTGTCTAGTCTCTTAATTACCATCGGTCGAGTAGGTGGTCGAGTAGTGGTCGAGCAATGGTCGTGTAATGGATGCACGGCAGATGTTTGTGATGCAATCAGTTCCGCTTTCCGAGATAACTGTGTTGTCGTACAGCGTAAGAAATACAGCCGTAACACTATTGTCGGTTTATTTCGAAATGTCCAAAAAGGATAAAGATAGGTCTTTAGGGCTGATTTTTCAATGGCTAGACTACTACTAATCTGTATCAGTATATGATACTAAGCTGTATCAGTCTGTTATTTTGAAATTAAAACAGTTTTTGTATAGACTCATTAAAATAATGACTTATGGGGTAGGTACTATCCTATGTCTAGCGATTGAAAAATCTGATCCTTATGTAACATTTTTACATACCTATCGACGATTATCTTAATAATTAAGTAATTATTATCTTATAATACTTGCTTACAAATTTTTTTTTAAATATATTTAGGCATGCTAGTCACACCCTCTTACAAAGACGAAATGGTTATCAACACAAAGCCACAAGAAAAATCTTTTTCGATAAACTTTTTTTTTCACATCGTAAATATGGGTGGGTATAGTGATGTAATGACAAAATGCGCAAATAATGCGCAATACAGTGATACAGCTGTTTTATACTATGTTAACGTGTCTAAGAAGTGTTGATAGCCGAATTTAATTACTAGATCTGCACTTTCACAGTGCGCACGCGCCGGTAATTATGATGCGTGAGTGAATCTACACATAAGTACTTCACGCCTTTTGTAATACAACTGAGCTTATTCGTCAATAGGCATGTCTACCAGGGTGTCAGAGAATCGAAGAGCTAAAGGCTAAAGTAACACTAACGACCAAAATACTGAAACGCCAAAGACGTTTCTTAAGATAAGGGATAAGCACTTTTCAAGTATAACGCTTATCCCTTAGAGTTGGACTGGGTAATGATCTGTCTTAATGACTTAATCACAACTTAAGTGTGAGTCGCATTTCTGTATTTGGCATTTTTTTTTAATGTATTTGTTAAGGTTGAAGTAACTATCTGTTATGCCAATTAAAAAGAACAGTTAGGTACCTAGCATATTGAGAAATGAAATGAAATGAAATGAAATTGTATTTGCATGAACATGGCACATTAAATGGATCTTAAAATTATATATAGCTCTGCATATTCTGCAATGAATTTAGCGTGCAAAAAAATAATATTCATAAGGAACATTCAAATTCAATGAATTATATTACTAACTATAACTAAAACATTCCAATAAGAGAACAAACTCCAACAATAAAAAAAATATAATAATTTATCTACTACAACAAAAGCCAACCATGCGTTAGAACGGCAGAATTTAAATAAAAAAAAATGGACAACTAATAACAATATCGTTAACAGATTAATTTGTACGACACGACACAATCGAACGGTCATTAGGTTATTCGGCTCGGGCTCGCGGCAAGGCCAACTATTTTGAATGCATTTCATTTGACTCATGATTCAATGTCAATTAATCAATTCGTGATCTTAGAATTTAATATCTGTCACCTTTTATGGAACTAAATACTAATTTATGGTCAGATCTCGTCGACTGCACATTGTAAGGACATATTTTTATTCTAATGTCTTGGGATTTGCATATCTATGTTCAATTTCGTTGTTTAATACGAATCTAGAATATTAGTTATCTATGTCAAATATCTTTAAATGTAGTCTGCAAAACAACTAGCTCTAGTTTTTTGCTGAGTTAGGTACAACTTGATTTCGTGTCGATTAAATTCCATGTCGTGTATTAGATTGCCAAGTGCGAATAAAGCTTTACATTATAAGTTTTCCTCAATTTATCTTGTGCAACTAAACCTTATTTGAAATTTTGTCAATATGTTCAAACAAAGAATAATAAACCAGTGTAGAATATAACTAAGAAAAACTATTATATTTCAAGAATGCTACTAGGATAACATAATACTAGATTATTAATCAAGGGGATAAAGCAGTGTCTTCTGTCGCGGGTGACGATTTAAATCACGAGCGAAGCGAGGGATTTAAGAAGAGTCCTGAGTGTAGCGAGGGATTTAAGTTTCACCTAAGACTAAGACAGCTTTACCACCGAGAAACATACTCTACTTTTCGTACCATTTGCGAAAAAAATTACAGAATAATAACATGAGACAAGCATTTATTGACAAAATTGACAAAAATAATGACAATTAAAAGTAAAAGTTAACATTCGAAACATTGGTCCAATTATTGATAGCGAGAGTAACATTTTTGTTCGGTACATTTATTGTTGATGAGTTGATTTGAGTATATTTCATTTTTCAAAAAGATGTATTTGCTTTATATACAAACTCAATGGTGTAAACACAGATGTAGTTCAGTATAAATTTCGGTAAGTATTCCAAATTTAAATCACATTCTCCCCCTAGAGGATGAATGAAATTCAGTACAATTTTCATTGCCTGTTTTTAACAGATTAAAAATGACTATTGTTATGTTCGCTTTTTGTGGCATAGAATGTCACTTTTTTGAGCAAGTGGTACGAAAAATTCAATTAATTGCGAGGAAATAAATGTCTATTCGTTACGTAGAGTATTTTGAAAAGACTGTATTTATGCACCAAAAAAACAACAATCGTCAAACCAACGATTTGGCACACGGACTTGTACCTATCATTAAGAAGGAGGATGGCCGAGTGAAAATGTACTAGGAATTCAGGTCGAAAAGAAGTTCTGGTATTTTTTTCTGTCATAGGAAATGAAGATAGGATGTGATGACTGATGAATGTATAAAATTCCTGGTGAAGGTTAAATAATTATTCACATATTTTCTACTTGCCTTGCACAAGGTTAAATACCAGATTATTTATGCAACAAAAAAGGCTGACAAGTTTGTAACAACAAAAAAATCTGACGCCATCAACTAATTAGAGACGAATTCGGTTACCTCTACTACAAAAATGAATATGTTAATTAATACCGAAATGGTCTCTAAAACAGTAAGCCAGTGCCGTTGAACATCTGGTGACTGGTTACACATGTGTTATCTTACAAGGGGCTACTGGTTACAAACATGCGCCTTGTATAACACTTCTTGTTTATTTATGACCGCCTAGTGGAAAGTCAAATTAGAATCCTCCAAGAATCCTGGTAGGTACTAAGATGCATACTGTCTCTATAACAGCATTTGTTCTACCCCTTTTGCTCACTGTACTGTATGCTAAGAAGAGGTTTATAGAACAAAATCTGCATGCAAATAGTATAAATTGCAAAACAGTACCAAGCAACTCGATCAGGCCAATAGGTTATCAGGGTGTTAGCATGCTGCGTGCAGCGCTGCGAGCCTGGTACCGCTACCTGAGCATCTCGCTTTCATCATTGCGGCCAGTGGACCGTGGACATGGTACTTGAGCCAGAACCAATCGGAATAATCGATGGGTTTTAACTATTTGATTATGGAAACCTAGCACAATAACAACAACTTTGCATCAGGCACCCGTTACTTTTTCCATAAGAGTTCTATTGTTACTTACGATGGATTACACGAAGGTTCTTGTTACATGAACGATTAATGATTATACAAAGATGAAAAGAATTTCAATACGTAACAAAATTAATTAATAACGTCAATTGCTGCAAAATGAATACGAGGCTCGTACATAACATTACTTAAACGGTTAACAGGGGCCCAATTCTCACTTCCCTCGAACTAGCCTTCGAATCGAAGTTACGGTTCGAGTCCTATTCGACTGTAAAATTTCGAGGGGCGGAGTCAATTCGAACGGTCCCGACCAATCAACGCTCTAGCTGACTGGTTTCCCTTCTAAATATGCCGGCCTTGAAATTGCCAGAATAACGTAACGTTCGTAAAAGTTAGAATTCGTGCTTTTTTCGATCGAGCGATCAGTTTCGATTGGGTGAGAATTGGGCCCCTGGTCTGATGGGCCGTTCCCTCGTTACAAGGAGTTAGTAAGCACATCTTGTGAGTGGGTGTGGTCGTGTGCTGCACAATTTAGATGCTCAACACGTCTATGCTAAGGTGTCTGCCCCACAGCGAGCGGTCTGTAGTTCTGCGTTCAGACTTTCCTATAAGGCAGTCTGACAAAACGAATTCACGTACGCAGAATCAAGACCGTTTGGTGTGGGACGTACTCCTAACGCAAGAAGTATTATAGACTTGCGCCGCCGCTGTGGGCGGTTTACTCCTATTATAGGTTATTTATGAAAAGAGAAATAATGATGTCCCTTTCCTACTTTTGAGAGAACACACCAAACACCCGCAAGGACAACTCCAATTCTTAGGCATAGCTATAAAATTATTATAAAAATCATAGGCCATTTTAATGCTTTATAACCCTGCACTGCACCTAATAACAATAAAGGCACAGGAGCGCATAAGTGCGCGGAGTAGACATGAGCCCATTGACTGAATGCACTCGATCCATCAATGAACACATCAAGCGCATCGCCCCGGGGCGCGGGGGTGGTGGGGGTGGCGAGGGGGAGGGTTGAGAGCTTCCGCTGCATATTGCCCTTTAGGCTTGGTACAAGATCAAATAGAAAAGCGGTGCTATTCTATTACTAGACAAGGAAAGCTTTTCCTTTGTTATAACATTAATTTGAATAGGTACAATATTAAAAAGTACCTTAGTATAAAGGTACCTACTTAACTTCATAGTGAACAAGTAATTTGATTCTGGAGATATATTAATGAAGCTCTAACCGTATTTATTTAGTATGTGAACGACAGTGGTAATAGAAAAAATAATTACGTGAATAGTATCTAAGATTACTAGATCCACATTCGTAGTCCAGTACTAAAGACATAAACGCTCACGGCTCTTACTTGAGCTCCAACCGCCATTTCATATCCCCATTGTTGCGCAAAGTAAAAAGGTAAATAAACAATGCTACTTCAGCCATATTTTGTGCCACATAGAGTCCATACTGAATGCACTTCAAAGCTGGCCCGTCTGCGCTCTGTTTACAAACGCAATTTATATTTTTACGTGGAACCGAACCGAACACCGAATGAGTGACGGTAACCAGAAACGGAACGCCTTTTTATTATTTTCTATTTGGAGTGTTTTGTTTGAGCACGTAGGAGTGCGTATGCGCAGTGAGCAAGCACGGCAGCGGCGGACTTGCTTGTTACATCATTGTTGACGGACATTGATCAAGTGGATCCTTTTGTTGAGTTGTCTGTGCCTGTTTAGGACCGTCGATAAATCTGTCTTAAGACTGTGTTTACCTCCGTCACTATTTATCGAGCTGTACGTTAACGTTGCTGTGACCAAAAGAATTTCTTCTTCTTCGTAACAATGCCCAAAACCTGCTAGGACAATATAGAATGTCGACCGCAAACTTAACCGACAGACATGAGACAACGAAAGCGAGTATTGTGTGTTGCGGTAAGGGCGCCTACATACGTACTAGGCGCAGACACCGCTAGGAAATCATAAAGTCGAGGTGGTAGCTGCGGTCACGCCCGGTGTAACATTACATGACATAAAGCACATGAGATTGGGCAAAATATAGTTGATTTTGGTTGTTTTGATGATTGAAAATTTAGTATGGAATCAAAAATAAGCTATAATGTTGTATGCCAATAAATTAATTATTATTATTTACGTTTTTAATTTGATTAAGTTTTAATTTATTTGGATATCTTTTATGTCAGAAGGCTGATAGTCCAACTGATGGTAAGCGACCACCGTTACCTATGGACATTAGGATTTTAGGAATATTAAGGGGAATGCCGATGTGTTTGTGTTGTCGACCTTTACAAAGCGTCGAAGGTACAATTTTATAAAGAGCAATTTTTACATGGGTACTCGGCAAATTCATCGTTTATGGGTTGCTGGTAGCCTGGTACGGCGCTGGTACCGATTATAGTTTTTGTCGTGTCTCCATGGGTTTGCGATTCAGTTTTACGAAAATTAGTTCTTTGTTATGACAATAAAATAATATAACTTATATGTATACTAACAGATTACTTCAAGGTTTAAAATTGCTGTCGCCTCGAATATTAATTTCAGTTCCAGTATTGTTATACATTGCAACACTTTCATTCCTTTTGTTGTTTTCATCATACTTTTGCATATCTTTAACACATTTACAAAACTTTCTTAGTCGTTCTCATATTGCGAGTCATTTGCTGAAACGGTCAATTATCTTCAGTTACATCATGTACTGCATGCTTTCTACAAATGAAATGATAATAGCTAAAAGTGTCGATGTACGGGTACTTATCTAACATCTAGCTAGACTAAACGATTGCAATCGAGCACGTCCTGCTGGCTGGACTCGCTTCCCGGGTCGATGGCTGCACATTGATTTTTAATATGTGATGGCCAATCATTGTGTACTACGGACACGGTGCTGGATATTCCTTTGTTCGAAAACATGTTTAAAGCAATTTCTTACATTTATGATATCCTGGTTAATTTTTATCGTACATAGGAGTTTGCTAAGTGTAACCTGCCTGTCCCCCTATACAAGATGGCTGACGACAATCGTCATCGTTAGTAAACGATCAACCTTTGTATGGGATTGACATTTCAAATCGAAATATCACGTGATTTTTAACAATCAAAAAAAAATTTTTTTTTACTGTTTATAGGTCTGTGTTTGACCGCTATATCACCATGGTAAGTGATGATGCGGCCGAAGGTGGTAAGCACACAAAGCCTAGAAGGAACTGGCTTTCAAGTGCAGCTATCGGAACACACCGAAAGGTGCTTGGCGACAGATTTTCAACTTGAGGGTGGGAGCCAGCCAGGCGGGTACTACAAAGTACCCTACCACCGTGCTATGGTTTCCTCACGATGTTTTCCTTCACCGAAAGCTCAAGCTCATTGTAGGATTCGAACCCGGGACCTTCATCTAGGTATCCGACATCACTACCGAGCTATCATCGCCTTAAAATGTAAAAATCTAATGTCAATCCCATACAAAGTTTGATCGTTTACTAACGATGACGATTGTCGATAAACATCTTGTCTACTGGCCCTGGTATATATTTTTTTGTCGTGTCTAAGAATACTGTAGGACCTTATCCACGGCAAAAGGAAATGTCCATGGCACATAATGGCTATCATTATCAATAATCTTGGAACAACGTTTATCTATTCATGGTCGGGCCTGAACCCTCCAAAGGCGGAGTCCATATGGGCGCGGGCGGCGCGGCGTCACTATACCACTACACAGCTGAGTCACGAAACGTGATAGCGTCTACTCTGCACTCGCATCGGCATGCCACACCGCAGTCCGTACAATGAGTGCGCTACTAATGTAAATGAACTTCAGATTTTTCGTGTATGCCTAATAAATTAATCTAGAATATTCGAAAGTTACTAAAGAAATTCATAGAACATTCGAGTTTTTCCGCATAAAAAACAGATAGTGGAAATGGAAACATTATTAAAATTTTAATCTTGTAATGAAATTGTGGAACGCCTTGGAAGTGCGACCTCTGGAATTCAACTTTAGCTTTCCTTGTTTTTCACAGGTTTTTCATTCAAGTATGGCGCAGTTCCGAACACATTTTCAATTGTTCAAGTCGCATTAAAAGGGCGACGTCTTTCAGCACATTTTTACTCGTTCTAATTTTCTTGCGACGTAAAAATTTAAACTTAAGAAAAATATTTCGTGGTGTAAAGTAGCACTTACGTCAAATGCACTTGGTAACTGGGTCAACAAAAGCAACACGGATACGCGGCAACAAAACCGAAATGAGATCAAGCTAAAACTAAATCCGTCACAACACAAAAGTGAAAACAAATCGAAGTTTAACAACGAGTTGCTGGCGAGTGGCGAGCGGACACAGGGTAGTGCCAGCCAAGACGGGTATGAAACCAGGAGCGAATGTGATTATCCAATTAAGGAGAGTCGTCGGGAGCAACGCACTTTTGTCGCACTATTCAGATCGCTTTTAAGATCGTTGTCACGAACTTCCCCTTTGTAGGGAGGAAGAAATTATTAGCGAAACGATACCAGATTGCTTTTATGACTTGTCATTTGCCAGTTTCATGAATCTTATTGCTCTGTGTGTGATTGATCAAGTCAGATGAGTCCATTTCGGGTTCCTCTTTTATAATGATTGTCTGGGAATGGTCAATATCAGGATTGATTATTTTATAGCTGTCGAAAGCGACGGGATCGGAGACCTTCGTCCGCGGTTGTATAATTCGTGTAAATGGAGGATTTTGTCAAGCTCGGCGCCCGCGCAGTCGCTCGCTCAACTTGACCTATTCGTGTAGTAGTAGCTCGTAGGTGCGCGTGGGTATGGTACCTACACATCATAGGTCCCTGGTACTTTGTAACGCGAAGTACTGTCAATTTGTATCAAGGTTCGGCATCATTTCGAAACGATTGATTGTGGCTGTCATTGACTTCAATGGACGGAGCAGTGAGAAAATGTAAATATTTCATGCAACCCAGAAAATGGATAAGCTACTCATTATGCAGACAATCACGATTAATTTACATTGAGAATAAACTAAGGCACTGCACTGAATACTACAAGCGACCACTAGTTTAATTATAAGTAAATCAATATCAGTTCGTAATTCATGGCGATACTTTATTGTTATGTCTTTTCAAGAAATTCGCTTGCACTAAGTCTTGCGTGCTATCTCCAATCAAAAATGGTTTACAGGAATCCCCGATCATAAAATTACGTGCGCAGAATTCAAATTCCCGTGAAAGTTTTGTGATGTCATGCAAAATATTGTCCCAATTCGTTAGTATCGATTTTATAACGTTTCCGTGTTTATGTACCGTTGGGGACGGGGAGCGGTGCCGGCTCGTCCCAACTGGATCCATACCATACCACCGGCGGCGCGGCGCTGTAAATATACGTAATATGTAATATGCAGTATAATAATAAATAAAGCTGTAGCGTAGTTCACACCATCGAATATTATTAAACAGCAGCAAATTCTTACACTTTTAGTAGAGGCATGTTTTGACTACAATCTCACCATGATAAGTAACGACGTAGCAGAACTGGATCTCAAGGGTAGCTTCCGGAACATATCGGTAGCCTAGCAACAGATTTGACATATTTACCCTAAAGATAACAAGCCACGCGTCATTTCCTCACGATGTTTTCCTTCCCCGAAAATTCAAGTTGTAGGCATCGTATTTTAACCGTGGTATCGACACTACTGAGCTATTATCGCCTTAAACAATTTAGGTAATGTCAGTTTTGTAGTTGTTAAAAAACTACAAAACGTAGGAATGTCTTTCGCCTTTTCTTCCATCTATCCTATTGCTCAGATGTTTGGTTCTCTTGCCATATTTGGCTACTTGTAGTCAAATTATCTGATGGCACGATGCTCGTTCATGAAGGATCACGGAATACATGTACGGTCCCGTGGCGTGGCGTGGCGTGGTCACGCGTCCGCGGCGCGGCGCGGCGCGGCGCGGCGCGGCGCGGGGGCGATGCGCGATGTGGCGAACAATGGAAGTGCCGCACGATGCGACCTAAAGGCACGTCTTCACTCGCTATTATTTATTTTATTTCACTGTAATTTTTGAATGGCTCTACAAATTTTCATCGTAATGTTAGTTCAATAGTCAGTTAAATTGTTGTATCATATTATAAAACTGTCTGAAAAGCATTATGCATCTCATCAGCAAGCAATTGTTCTCAATTTAAAATACACTGACTACTTGTCTCAATAAGTAGCAATAAATAATCATCAATCTAACTAAACATACACGCCGCGGTTCACAGCCCTTAATACCACCAACAAGTCTGCGTAAGCCTCATTTTCCTCACGTACAGTACTCATATTATCACGACCGACGCTTATATAGTCACCTTATGATGTAGCCGCTCGAGCCGCTGCT